>JANKYF010000009.1:13991724-14002405 GCA_029829435.1 Erythroxylum hondense
TTAATCAAGTTAAACTTAATTATAAAGTTTCAGAACTTTAGGATTAAATGTGGAATATTTAATAAAGAAGGATCAATATAAGATATTGAAATTCATTTAGGTCCATTTGATATTTAGTTAGAATTAATTGAAATTTCAATTAATGTTTAATTAAAATTAGAATTTTATTTCAATTAAATTACTAAAAAGCTTAAACTCTATTATAAAAACTTTAAAGGAATTAACATCTCTTATTTGCCCTCTCTATACTATTTATACAGTTCCCTTAATATGTTCGTGTGGAACCATTAAAGGTCAAACACGTATACAACTATGATAGTTATAGTGAGCCAATTTTAGAAGTGATTCGAGGGAAACGACAAGAAAATGATCAAGCTACACAATAACATACGAATTTATGATTTTTGTCTTATTATGTTTGTGTATTAATTATATTATAAAATTTAAAGTGATATTGATTTTTGAAAAATTAAATAAATTTTTATTATTATTCTATTACTTATAGGATCATATCTCGAACTAATTGGCTAACAAATGGTTTTAGAATTGTTATGATCATATCAAAATTTTGGAATTAAAATTACAAAATCTAAATTTCTAAAATTAAATTAGGTTTAGTTATATGTAAAAAGTTTAGATTAAGAATTCTACAACCTACATTTAATTTCGAATTGAATAAGATTGAAAAACCTGAATTGTTCTAGCATCAAACAATGATTCTGCGAACATGTCCTAAGGTTCTTAGAATCCACTATATGTTCAACTTGGATTTGACCAATATGAAAAAATTTAGATTAACATGTTGCCACCTTTGTTCCTCCTTGCTAGAAATTAGGCTTTTGTTGTGAAACATAGCTTTGGATACATCTATTCTTCCTCCATTGTCACTAGTGAGTTGGTAGCTTAAAAAGATGAACATAGATAGTGGGATAAGAAATAGCTTGCAACAATGATTGTGGCACAAGCAGGGTGATGAATGTCAATGTTTATGGTTTCTCTTGACATTCTGGTGGTTTGTGAAAATTTGCTTTGTAATTTCATTACCGATTATGAGGAGGCATGTATTTGAAAACTGAGGAGAGATGATGCACTAATGGTAGTGAAGTGTTGTGTTTTAGGTTCTCTCCTCGTGGCTGCTCTATTTATTTTATTGTGGATCAAAGATAACATATTGTGGCTTGAACAAGTGACATGAGGAGACAATAGTAACAACAAGTGGATGCAGGGACAAGAAAAATAACTTTAAAGTAAGTTCTTTTACTTGATTTTTTCTCCTCCTTCTCTTTAGTTTTTTCTGGCTATTATCTTCTCCCTTCCTTACTTTTCTTTGTTTTCCAACTTGATATCTTCCTTTTGATTGCTCTTTCTCTTCTTGCAAACTTCGCTCAAACTTGCTTAGCTCCTCATGTTGGTTTATGCCCTACACACAATCACTTTGGTTGTAGTTTAGTGACAAATTATTTAAAAGATATTCTTTATCTTGTACATGTTTAGATGTATATGATAAAGTCCATAGGACAATTATACATTGCAAATGAAATTATAATGAGATTATAATTATGAGAATCATATCGCATTTATCTATTATTCCTAAATATTCCTAGTCATTGTTCTATTAAGATTGGACATTAATAGAATGAAAAAAGACTAACACACATTTTGTTTTCCCTTATAAAAGAAGTAGTTGATCTCATAGGCTAAAGTATAAAGATACTTAAACAAACGTGTGGGTGCTTGCTAGAGAGCAAGTTCATTAAACAGACCCAATATGAGAAATCTATTTAGAACATCACTTGTATGTCTATGGAATTCTCATTGTGAATATTATATAAGTGATCTTTTGACTTGAGGTCGTCAAAGTTATCTTATATGGGGATTATTATGTTTTAATACTACTCGTGATCTATTTTATCAAAGGTTGTTTAAACGGTAGTTATTGGATGTAGCATAAATTATATAAAGATTGTTGAATGATCAAGATATGATTCATCACCCTAAAGTAATTAGAGAGAATGTTTCGTTGTTCTCGATTGAAATTGATTCAAGAAATCCTTGGCCAAGGTGGAATGATATTTTGTAAATAGTTTACAATATCATTAATTGAATCAATAGCTAATGGCAGAGAACTAATATAATTGGACTTAAAATAGAGTAGACATTAATTCCATGCCCTATGTCTAATTGGAACATCGGTTGATGAAAGGATTGAATTATATGAACAAATCATGCACAGAAAGGTTAGTCCAAACCACTTTGACATTCTTAAATATTTGGGTGGTTATGATACATTGCTAGATGTCAATCTTGATCTATGATTATAAATTGTTTAATTAGAGAATTAAAGATAAATTAAAAAGAGTTTTAATTTATCTAATTATAATTATAATTTATAATCATTGCCAATATATTTGGGAACCTAATGGGTCTCACGTGCAAGATAAAAATGGAGTGTCTAAGGTAGTATCTTAAGGATTAAAATAGAATGCCTACAATGGATTTTGTGATATGGAATTAAAACAAAGTTCCTAAATGGATTTCATGATTTAAAACTAAAATGAAATATCTAAAATAGTTCATATTATTTTATCATTTCTCATATGCATCATTTGGAAATAATCTCTTTATTAGTTAGGGGTAAAACTACATACTACTAGACTTCTTCAAATCATATGTCTCAGTGAGATCTTTATTGGGTGTTATTGTTGTTGTTGTAGCTCATAATATTTAAAATTAAGATGGAATGCCCAAAACATACCTTAAGGCTTAAAAATAAAAAGGAATGTTTATAATGGATCTTGAGCTTGCAGTTAAAAAAGAAAGTCTTGAATGAATCTTAGGCTTTAAAATTAAAATAGAATAGGGATTAAAACTAAAATAAAATGCTTAGAATGAATTTTATGGATTGTAAATTATAATGGCTTTTTTATAATGGATTTTAGGGCTTGGAGGTAAAATGGAATGCTTATAATCAACGTTAGGGCTAAAGCTCATATGGAATGTCTAAAATGAATACTTGGACTTAAAGTTAAAGTGGAATTAGAAATGGATCTTGGATTCTAAAACTAAAATAAAATTCTTAGAATGATTTTTTGAGCTTAATGCTAAAATAGAATACCTATAATAGATATTAAAGATTAGAAGAACTAAAAGTCAAAATGTGTTTAGGGTTTATGATGAGATCTTAGGCTTAAAAAATGAGAAAAATCCTTAGAAGTTTTTATAACTTGAAATGGATTAAAAGATTAAAAACATGATTAAGAATATCAGTAAGATGGTACCTAAATTATTAATAGATTTTGAAATTATTTTAAAATTAAAGAATACCTAGATTTTGTGGTTAGTATTTAAGACTTTAGATGAATTTGAATTTGATTATAAATAAAGAATGATTAGGATTTAATGGTTTGAAATCTGGAGTTTTAGATGAATTTTTTGTTTTATTTTTGTTTCCATCCCTCTGTCTCGATAATAAGCAAACTGTATAATATTTAGCAAACAAAAATTTAAGAAATTTTTAATTTAGGTTCAATTTAAGATTATACTTCGCATTAAGTGCATCCATTTCAATCACATTACCTAATATTTTGAAAATTAATGCACAAACTTGGTTGAGGTCTTATTAATGTATCAAAATTTTTTTAATCATAATTAATTAGGTCTAAAAGAAAATAAAACATATAATTTATATAACATGCAACAATTTCTGGGGTGGCAATGTCCGGGATCAAGCTCTAATCTATCCAAGCTCAAACGTAGCCTGTAGTTTTGTGATCATATTTAGGCTCTACTTAAAATCCAAATAGCCTCAAGCTCAAACTCAATTAGAATTGAGTAACTCGCAGTTCGATTAGGTTTGATTGGTCTAAAGTCTAATCATATCCGATTAAATTCAAGTTAAGTCTAATTAAATATATTTTTAATTTTTAAAAAATTAAAGAAATAGTAGTTTTTATTTAAAAAAGTTAGATTATGGATTAGGTTAAGCTTAATAGCCCAAAATTGAACTTAGTTTAAAGCTCAAAAAAAGTTTAAAAACAATTTCGACTTTTTTCAGGTCAAACACATTACCCTCAGACCAGATCAAGTTAAGCAATATTGAACTAAGTAGGCAAGCCTTACCCTTAACATTCCTCCACACTTTCCACCCCATTCACTAAAATAGTAAAATAAACATTCCCTTAGAGAAATGTGTTAATTCCAAATTCACGTCTTCTCCACTAGCATGTGCTAAGTGCAATATGCAATATACCACTGCTACCAAAAACTAATATATTGTATCAGAATGTTACTAATAGTTTTGAATTGTATATATTGGTACCCGAAATACAAGAAATTTTCAGACACCCCTCCTATAAATGCCACAAAAAATACCCAACAAATCAACTTATAAACTATTAAACACATAAAAGAAGCCATCTTTTTGCAAAATTAGAGAAACACCAATGATAATCTTCTTCTTCATCATCTTTTTTCTATCAACTATTCTAGCTGATGTGTGCCTTAATGTGCCATTTTTCTCTTGCATGTGACAATATCTCTTATAGGTTCCCTCATTGTGCTTGTTTTGCAAAAAAATTGGAGGAAGTTGTGGGTGTTAACAACCTCAAAATCCCTTAACACTTAGGTAAATTTCTAGTTGCCATTTTATGTCTTTTTTGTGATTTTTGATCATCCTATACTAGATTATAGTTGGTTTGCATGTTGTGGTTGTTTGGAACAATAATTGAAGTTGCCTGAAAGGATAAAAATAGAGAAAATGTGGCTGAAAAATGACAAATGATGAGGAGAAAGGAGAAGAGGAGAGGTCTTTTGGAAATTTAAGTTGCATGAAGGGGCAAAATAGGAAATGTAAACAATGAAGGGTAAATTTGGAATTTACTTCCAAGAAGCACATTTTTGGTATTAATTGAAATGGATGAGGATAAAATAGGACTTTTAATTAGTTAAGGATATTTTATTAATTATGGTGGTTAGGTTAGTAAAGATATTATTTACATAATTAAGAATAAATTAAAAAGAGAATAATGTTGGATTATTAAGTGTATTTGAGTTGAAATGTTTTGTAAATTAATCTAATAGAATTTTGTAATGTCTAGGTCTGATGGTCTGATTAAGGAGTAAATTGGACTACAACTTAGTTGAGCCTATATTTCATTGTATTACTAATGACTTATATGATATGATCATATGTATTAAATGAAATGTTGATTTAAAATTTTGAACATGTTCAAATTATTTAAATCTAAGTAGAAATTAGCATTGAGAATGTTGAAGCACTTCAATGAGAATTGTGGTAAGTTTTAAATTTTTAGTTATCTATAGGGAATGAGATTCTTTGATTAATACCCTTACAACTAAATTTATAAGAGTATGGATTTATCTAAGTAGGAAAATATAATATAAGATATTGTATGATACAATATTATTTCCTAATACAATTATTTACCTTCTATAGTTCCAATTGAATTGTTTCAATTGGAACTATTACAGACCTATTAAATTGTTTCAATATATGCTTATAGGAGAATGATTATCAATATAAGTAGTGGGAGTAAGATAAAATTTGAAAAGTTCAGATCTCATAATAGTAAATCCAATTAGAGCTAGCGACTTTATTGATTTATTTGATGTAAAGTTGAAAGGAAATTAGACATTGCAAGATTCACTTTCATGATGAATTCAAAGAGTTTATTTTGGAGATGATTGTGAATTTATCATGTCTGTAAGCAGGTTAGTAGGAGCATAGTTTTCCTCTTTAATGGGAGTATAGAGACATATTGCTCGAAAAGAACAACAAATCTAACTTTCAATTGTTGAAAATATAATTGTTTAGAACAACTATTATTAGTTAAGAAAAGGTAACAACTTAGTTCTGGGAATTAGATCTATAGAGATAGATTGGATGTTGTTCACCTATTCTAACTACTAGTACATAGATAATGTACTAAAGATGTTTGGCATTTGAGATACTAGATACTTATAAAGTATCAAAGATATCCATTATTCTATATATGAGTTGATATCTAAGTTCAAGATAATAAGGATATAATTTTAGAAGTAATCCCTAATTAAGGTTTATTTATTTAGAACATTATCATTCAAGATTAAAAAGGCTCTAATGTAGTAATGGTTACTAATTAAGCCATAATACATTTTTCATTTAGTGGAAATGATTAATTGGATTAATAAGTTCTTTAAAGAACTTGATATAGTTCATTGCATTGTTCATGAAAGTAATGTACTATAGAACATTAGAGTTATTGGGTACGTAAAAAGAGTTAAGGTCTTATCAAAGATCCAAGTATGTGTTTAGACATTTTTTCTTAATTATGATGATAATTAAGATGAAAGTTGTGAGATTTAAGCAAATACTCACTATAAAGAATCTTGTAGAATTCTCATTAATCGTCATATTGTAATATGGTATGAAATACTTAAAAGATTGGCTTAGTTTAAGTGAGAGATTGTTGGGTTTTACCTTACAGCCAATCGTTTTGGTTGTAGTTTATTGACAATTATTTAAAGTCATTTTTATCTTGTACATGTTTAGATATATATGATAAAGTCCATGAAATAATTGTGCATTACAAATGAAATTATAATGAGATTATAATTATGAGATTCATATTGCATTATGTATCATTCCTAAATTGTTCCTAATTATTGTTTTATTAAGATTAGACATTAATAGAATGTAAAAAGACTAGTACACATTATGTTTTTCCTTATGAAGGAAGTGGTTGATCTCATAGGCTAAAGTAGTCAATCCTGATATGAAAAGTCCATTTGGAACATTAATTTTATGTCTATGGAATTCTCATCATGATGATTGTATTAGTGATAATTTAACTGGAGGTAACTAAAGTTATCTTGTATAGGGATTGCTATGTTTTGATACTATTTATGACTTATTTAACCATAGGTTATTCAATTAGTAGTCATTGGATGTAGCATGAACTATATGGATGTAATTGTGTGATTAAGATAGGATTCATCACCCTAAAGTAATTAGGGAGAATATTCCATTGTTCTTGATTAGTATCGATTCAGAATATCCTTGGCCAAAGTGAAATGACATTTTGTAAATAGTTTACAAAAGTCATTAATTAAATCGATAACTAATGGTAGAGAACTAATATGATTGGACTCAAAATAGAGTAGACATTAATTTCATGTTCTATGTCTAATCAGAACATTGTATGATTAAAGGATTGAATTATGCAGAAAAATCATTTATGGAATGGTTAGTCAAAACTACTTTAACATTCCTAAATATTTGGGTAGTTATGACACATTGCTAGATGTCAATCTTAATCTATGATTATAAATTGTTTAATTAGAGAATTAAAGATAAATTAAAAATAGTTTTAATTTATCTGATTCTAATTATGAATTAGAATTATAATTTGTAATCATTGCTAACATATATGAGAATCTAATGGGTCTTATATATAGTTAGGGTTGAAGAGAGCAAAGTTAATTTAATTAAGTTGGACTTGATTGTAAAGTTTGAGAAACTTTATGATTAAATATGAGATATTTAATAAGTAAGGACCAATATGAAATATTGCATCTTATTTACAAAAAATTGGTATTTAATTAGAATTACTTGTAATTCTAATTAAAGTTTAATTTAAATTAGCATTTAATTTCAATAAAATTACTAAAACATCCAATAATAAATAAGCTTAAGTTCTAATTGAATACTTCTTGTTTAACCCTCTCTGTAAAAGTTACAGAGTTGTCTCAGCCCATTCTGTAGATACTGTTAGAGGTTGGACACTTATTGTTGGATTGGAAAAATAAAGCATGCATGATTTGGATAAAACGGTAGATTTCAAAACTTTTTAAAAGTAAAAATTACAACGAAAGCTATATAACAAAATCAACATGCCAAGCCATACATGATACGGTATATGGAAAATAATTATCATAACAACAAGATAGAGATTATATTACCGACTCCTTCTCTACAGCTTTAACTTCTTATTTGGTATTCTATCCTCGATAATATATCCTCTCATAAATGATGTATCTGCTTCTTGTTATTGTATCCTCTTCTCGATATTGTATCATCGACCAATTCGATCTACCATTTGTTCTTCTTGGTTAACTTAGTTAACAAGATTCTTTGGTGGGAAAGAAGAAGAAAATTTAGAGGAGATTTTCTTAGAAGAATGAAGCCAAAGATGAGACATCTCTTATGTAAATTTCAGCTAACACATGCAAAAAAGGAGAGAGAGTAAAAAATGCGAGAACACTTTCTCACTTCTTCTCAATTTCGGTTAACCTCAAAGGAAAGAAGAGATTTGCATCAAATGCATCATTTCATTCTTTAATCAATCATAAAGAAGTCAATAAATGAGACTCGTCTCATTTTTCTTTAAGATGGCTATATGAAAAGACTATTAACCTAAATAAGACATATCAATTTTGGTTTTTAGTGATGAAAGAAGGAAGATGGTCCATCAAATGCACCTTTTTCTTTCTTAATCCAATGAATAGGTTACATGCTATCATTAAAAGACTACTATTAAACCATTTAATGATAATATCATTACTCCATTTAATGATGATAAAGCATGTTAAAAACCATCTTAAATATAGCAAACTAATGTTAAATGTGCAGCTGCACATTTTGTCCATTAAAACTGAAATTCCTCCTCCATTTATCTTTAATAAATTTGTTTTAATTTAATTAATCTAACTAATCAAATTAAACCAAAGCCTAGTCCATTTCAAAATGTTCATTTGGGCTTCTAATTAACAATTAATTTGTCTAAGCCAAACATTCAATCATAGGCTTTAAAACCTCTATTTGTATTTCTTACTTTGCTTGATAACCTTCCTAGAAGCCAAATGGGGAATCTAATTGGACTTATATAATTCAAGCTCCAAAAAGCCTGAAATTAATTTAATCTCATTAGAATTAATTCTAGCTTATTAACTAAATGTCATTCTAATAAAGACAATTAGTTGAACTCTTGAATTACTAAATATTATAAGAACACATGTTTCAAGTAAGATACCCAATTGCAAACTCTAATATGAACCATATTATAGCCATCTGCACAATAAAGAGTAAAATTACTATTTTGCCCTTATATTGGTTTTTCCTTCTAGATCTCTCGTTTTACTCTATATGGTGATTAATACAAGATCCCAACTTGTTTTTAAGACTTGACGAGTAGCTAGTCCATCAAACTACTGGTGCCAGTTTAATCATCAATTTCTATAAAACATCTAGAAGTGATGATATCAGTATAAACTCTTTATTTGAGTGAATGTTCCCTAATACATGTTTCAATTAATAATTCTAATATGCAGACGCTGGATTAATACTCTATAAAAATCTATTCCGATCATATCAAGAATTATAATGAATCACATATGAGTTCACCACCCATTAAGATTGTGGCCCATAATAAACGAATGCTTAAGTTGTATGGTTTAAGATTAAAGTAACGTCCCACTTTATTCTTTAAAACATACTTGACTTCAGATTCATTTAATAGTGCCATTATCGATAGTCAATTACTATCATGATATCAAATCATCATTCCCTTGAAGTAAACTCTTTTATTTGCACAGAGATAAATCGCATCACTATAGTCTAAACCATAATCAAACGACTAACTTGATTATTCAATTGCAAATCAATTATTTTAGATTCTAATAATATACATGTTTCCCTTACATCTCTATGTATATGTATATTACTTACAAAGGAATCTTGGTACCTTATGACTAGATATATAATGCTCATACAAATAAAACCAAACTCTTTTATTTTATTAATAATAAATATTTTCATTACAAAAGTAACTAGAAGAAGATTAAGTCATATGTAAATACACTTGCTTTCTAGGGCACTATATTTACATAACCCAACACTTTTGTCATAAAATAATGTTTTTATACTCAAAACTAGGTTTTTGGGTGAGGTGGCAGCATTTTGCGGGCGTGCTTTATGTTGTCATAAGTGTGCACGATGGTGTCACACCTATGATAAACCAATCTTGATGTTTTCAACATATACTTTTCATTTTATGCATTTTCTTTTCTCCTTTTGCTCCAATCTTTCTCTTTCTTGTTCCATGAAGACAAGTGAGTGTGAATCTCAAGAAAACGACGCAAATATAGTACTTTCAACTTAATTTAGCTTTTTCGCTTTCGAATTGTACCTAAAATCAAATATGAACTAAAGTGAGTGTCTTAAGCATTTTAAAGCCTTAATTACTAAATGTCATGGATTAAATATACCAACAATTAAGCACGTATCATTGCACTAGGATAAGAGTAAAGGATTTTACATAAAGAGATCCTTTTCTTTCTCATAGGTCATTTAAAAAATTTTCTTTATATCTTGTATTGAGCCTAAATTAATATGTAGTGCTTCTCATTTGGTTATTTAGCCTAAACATTTTCTTATTCAACCTAAACATTTTCTTGTAATGACTTATTTGATTTATTTATTTACTTGCAAAAATGGATAATGGGAGTGTGTGACTTGGACTAAATAGTTATAATAAAAAGAATAAATAGTTATAATAATACATAATTAGAATTAGAATAATAAATGATATATACATTAGAATTATATATTATATTATATCATCTATTAATAATTCTATCTATCCAGAATTGTATCTGCTCGAAAAAAATTAAACTTAAAATTCTT
>JANKYF010000009.1:14002505-14015759 GCA_029829435.1 Erythroxylum hondense
ATAAGCGAATGCTTAAGTTGTATGTTTTAAGATTAAAGTAACGACCCACTTTATTCTTGAGAACATACTTGATTCCAAATTCATTTAATAGTGCCATTATCGATAGTCAACTACTATCATGATATGAAACTCATCATTCTCTTGAAGTAAACTCATTTACTTACATGGAGATAAATCTTAACATTACAGTCTAAACTATAATCAAGCGACCAACTTGATTATTCAACTGTGAATAAATTAATTTATATTATAATACTATGCATGTTTCACATACATATTTATGTATATGTATATTACTTACAAAAGAATCTCGGTACCTTATGACTAGATATATAATGCTCATAAAAATCAAACTCTTTCGTTTTATTAATAATAAATATTTTCATTACAAAAGTAACTGGATGAAAATTAAGTTATAAGTAAATACACTTGCTTTCTAAGGCACTATATTTATATAACTCCATCACTTATGTAGTTACAGTAGATGAGACAGATCGGTTTCGAAAATGATCTAAGGTATATAACAAGATTATAATCAAGTTTCAGAATAAGGTACGAATTAAGATTCATGCTTTTATTGTAATCTATGTGTTAATCAATTTATATAATTAAAGAGATCTTGGTTCTTAGGAAATCAAAAATATAAAAAAAGTTTCATGATTATTTTGCTGCAGATGTAATCAAATCCTGATGCAGTTTCCCCACATTGCAAGAAATCTAACAAGATCTAAAGATACTGTTAGACTTCAGCAAATCCTCAAGGAATGGAGAAAATTGGCAAACCCACCAAGATCATGTGTTACCACCCTATAACCATTGCCACCGTAGGTAACAAAAACAAAAGCATGATGTTCCTCAAGAACAAACTTTCTTTATCAAATAAATTTGCTCATGAATCATCGAACAACACCATTGCTAAGGGCTACCTTCTTGTATGCTTTAGGGTAGATCATAAGAGATATGTAGTCCCCACAAGGTATTTGAGTTATCGTGCTTTTCACATCTTACTATGAGAAGCAAAAGAGGAATTTGGGCTTGGACGAATGAGATTTTTTAAGGATTCTATGGAAGTTATCTTTGAAGCATTCTAAAACTGGTGGAGCAAAGAAAGACTTTTTTTGTGGTGCAAGAGTGTCTGTCTGAGATAGAAGATTTCTTGCACTCCATGATGTTTCCATGCCTTCTTTATTTCTTTTTAATTTTCTAAAAGAATAAGTTTTGGTTATTGTAATTTTAATTGTATAAAGTTAAAAGAATATTTTATAAATTTAAAAATTATCTATACTATCACCAAAATTGGGCATGATATTCACAGCATAGTTTAATCATTTTGCTATGCTATGAAATAACACTTTCTATTTTAAACGTATTCTCTACATTTATTTTCTATCGTGTATTTAAAACTTTCTTCCTTTTTGTCGTAATACCCAAATCCTTATTCACTAAAAAGGTAACGCCACTAAATTCAAAATCTATAGTAGTAAAGATAAATGGAATTTCTATAACTCACTGTCATTGTTTTATTCATTTTGATCTAAAATTTTTTGCTTATAAAACTATTACAAAAGGATAGCATGATGAATAAACAATGTGAATTGGGGCTTCAAGCCACTCATTTTGTCTTGAAAATTTTCATTGCTTGAATAAAGCGCCACTTGATGAATATTTCCTGCGCTTGTAAATTCATTTAAAACATTTGGACTAAATACAAAATCCTTAAGCCCTTTTCCTGAACAAAATTTAAGTGCTTCAAATCCTTTGCAATGGTAACTGTTATAAAGACTTTGTAAGAAATTCCAAGTTTGCACATCAAATGAGCCAAATTCTGAGTAAGGTAGTTGAACTCTTGGAATTCAACTTAACCTCACCAAATCCCTTATGTTTATAGTGTTTCCCACAAAGGCAAAGTAAACCCACAAAATTCACTAAGCCAACACAATAAAATGGACAATGATAACAAGAGAAAGATATACAAAGCTTTACAGCAAAATTGTCAACCTTTATATTAATCTCAATGTACTACAAAGGATATAAAGTTCCAACTCTCTCTAATGAATGAAGTCTTTTTTCAAATAAGCTATTTATAGGCTTTTGGAGACTTACTGAGCAAGACTACAAAGAAGTGGTCTTAAGACCACTAAGTCACTAACTTAGTTGGTGGTTGACATCCCTAACCACTTTAGACACTACTCTAGTGAGTGGTTTACATAACTTACCATTATCCCACTTCTAAGTAAAAGGAACATGTGTAAAATGCTTACAAAACACCTTATCCATGTTCTTTTCCATGTCCTCACACTTCTTTAATGATTGCCATATCACCCATTATCTTCATCCAAAGGTGAAGGTTAGCCAAGTTCCGAGTCAATTCATGCATGGTCTATCCAATTCACACCCATGGTCTAGTTCGCTTGTCCATGGTCCATCATTTGAGCATAATTTTGCCCCTAGTCCCACCAAAGATTTCTTAGGTAAGTCCAACTTGCCCTATCTAAGCCAATCCACACCCCACGATCTATTAAAGCTAGTTGCAGCTTGAACCATGCTTGATCTTACTTGGTTAAGTACCTTGGTTCCTTTGTCATGCCTAACTTATACTAGAAGTTGGCCAAGGACTACCAATAGCTAGCCTACAATGTGAAGGGGTTAATAAACCACCCCCACTAGATGAACCCAACTCCCTCTTCAAAACAAATTGAAGGTATTCATTTACCTGGTCTTCGAATTACTACAAGGTAGTGTCTTTCTCCCATGTAGCCTTCAAGACTAATATATTTTTCCACTTAATTAGGAACTTTATTTGTTGATTCTTCTTATGTTGACCCAATATTCGATGATCCAAAATATTCTCAATTTGATCATCAAACTGTTTCCTTATAACTGGTGGAGCTCTTTTTACTTGACTCCTTTTAGGATCTGTTAAATCCTCATGATATGGTTTAAGGAAGCTTACATGAAAAGTGGGATGTACCTTCTTGTAACTTGAGACAATAAGCTACATTTGTCACCTTTTGAAGGATCTCAAATGGCCATTATACTTTGGCACCATACCTCGATGCACTTGCTTACTACTAATCTTCTTCCTCATTTATGAAGTAAGTTTGAGAAGTACCTTATCCCCAATGTCAAATTCAAGCGGTCTTCTTCCTTGGTTCACATATTTCTTCATTTGTTTGAAGCTTTACAAAGATTATCCCCTTATTTCATCCAACAATTCTTGTTTTTCCTTTGCAAATCGATAAGCAACTGGACACTTTCCTCCCAACATTTGTTGAGCTATCTTGAGAGGGGTAAGTGATACGTGTTGTTAGGCGTATATAAATTAAATCTTTATTTTAAATTTAAATTTATCAATCAATTTAAATAGAGCAAATAAGAGTCAATCCTACAAGGAAATTTAATTTAATAATTATTTTTGTTTAATTTGGTAAATTCTGAGATCTTTGTTAAATTTGTTTTCATAGTTTTAAACTCGTGGAGTTAATTTTGTTTTGATATTCTTTTATAATTAGATTATAATTATTCCTTGACGGCGTTTTGTAAGATATATAGACAACATTACCTTGAAGTGCTAGAGTAGAGATCATATTTCACTAGTCCATTCTAGGAGCTGAAACAAAGTTATTTCAGGAGTCATAGTGAAGTACCCAAACATGAAATATCAAAGTTACTTTTCAAAGAAACACCAAGGCACAGGTGAGTTGGCAAAGGGCTCTCCTGGCTTAATTGAGGTCGTGGGTTCACACCCCCCTCATGTATGCAGCCGTTTAAAACTTGGAGCCAGAGCTTTGCCTCTCACAAGAAACCTATTTGGCTCGAGCGGGGATTAGTCTAGGTGTAGCTGGCTTAAAGGTGCCTTCCTATTGTTGGGACCCTCCTAGGATACCTTGTGGGAAACCCAAAAAAAAGCTACTTTTCAAAGAGCTTTATGAATGCATTTAGTTCCTTCCCTAGCAAAAGAAGGCATAGACACTTTGGTATCTTGCTCATTTTCTTGTGTTTCTAGCGTGGTTCTTACAGATGTAGAGGATAGAGTGCGATTGTACAGGTGTATAAAGCAGCTAGAGCCCAGAGATGCCAAAATACATCCTCATCAAGATCGTATGCTTAAGTCTTGAGCTTCTGAGCATTCTTCAAAGGTTCCAGAAGCATCATCTTCTTATACACCTTTTGAACTAGAAGAACAGTAGAGAAAGCCTTTAAGGATTCGAACTCCTCCAGAATCTTAACCACCAGCACCAGCACAACCTTCCACTACTTCTCTTGGGAAGGACAAAGCTAAACAGACAGAGTATATAGCTACTCTGACCTTAAAGCTTCCTGCAGATGATTCTAACTCGTAACCCGAGTCAGAAGAAAGTATAAATACCTAGAGTGGTACATCTGAGAATTCTGCAACACCATCTCGTTGTTCAGATGAGCAGTCACTCATCGCTGTAGAAGGACAACAAACATCAGAGTCATCATATGAACCAGTCTCTTCACCAGCTACTGATGAATCAGCTAACTTTGTTGATCTTTCATAATTATCTAATGATCTGATGACTATGCCTCAATATACTGGAGAACCATAAATAAGTGAAGCTGAATCCACTGATACTGAATCATTCAAACCAGAGCCTGCACCTTAGGAAACACTAGCTATGACAGTTGCACAGCTGCAGAATACCAAGCCTACTTCAGGACCTTGGTTTACTTTTAATGATCTACCTCCAAAGAAATGAAGAGATAGACTTCATGAGTTCGGTGCATGGATTGATCTACAAATGACCAGACCTAATCATCCTATTTAGAATATTTTGTCTGAATTTACATCTAGATTTACTGGTACTTTGCGAAAATGGTGGCAAAGTGTTAGTGAGTATCAACGTTTTCAGTATATACAAGTAACAACTGCTGGAGCACTACTTGGAATAATTCACAAAGAATTTATTGGTGACTTCCAGTTGATTAACAAGCAAATCTGTCAGGAATATTTCAAGACGCAATGTTGTTCTCTTGATAAGCATGATCTTCAAAAGCATTTTAAATGCATGACGGGAAGGAATTATCTCTTGAATGGATGGAATGATGTTAATTTGCGTTATACTTTTATATCATCCCTTCCAGATGAAATACAACCAGAACTTCAACGGACCATAGCTTCTCTACAAAGAGATATGTCTACAATCTCTCTTAGAGAAATTTACCAGCTTGCTATAGCTTCTCTTGACAAATTTTGTGATCAACATACTTTGTTCAAGAATATCCTTAAAGGAGGTCCAGTTCTTAAACAAGCTTGCAAGAAGCCATATCTCCATATTAAATGTAAAGATGAAAAGACTTGTAAGTGCCATAGCAACAAGAAAGCTCATCAATCTCAAGTCTATTATGAATGGAGAAAGTTCCACAGGAAGAAAGAAGGCAAGAAGCCTTGGAAGCAAGATGTCAAATCGAAGAAAATAGGCAAAAAGTACAGACGTATGCGGTTCTTAAAAAAGTCATCACATCGATGCAAGTAGAAGCCTCGATGTTTTTCTGTGGAAGCTTAAAGCACTATGCAAATAACTGTCCTAAGGTAACCAGGAAAGATGCCAAGTTCCTAGAGAAACTTGAAAAACTTATGCTGATTCATCCTCAGAGTCATATTGAGGAATTACTAAAAGAACAGTCTAGTGAGGACAGTGAAACACAGTTTGCTATTACTGTGTCTGCATCAGAAGAAGAATCATTGAGCTCATCTACTCCATATGATGATGATTCACTATACATGTTATAGCAGACATGTATGAAGATAGATCATATACCAGTTCAACGACCATATGTCCAGATGTAGATCTTTCAGCAAGACATATATGATCGGCCCATTAAAGCTATTGGGTTTATGGATACTGATTCCAGTCGTACAATCATGAAGCCCAATATCCTACCAACAGAAGTATGGACTTCTTATGAAGAGTATTTTACTACAGCTGATGAGAATTCTTTTAAATTTGGGTTAAGAACAAGAAACAGAATTGGCATCCGCTTCTTTCCTCAGTGTACAGTTTGGACTAAAGTACTTGGAAGCAATCTACCAGGCCTAAATCTTCTTATTGGCATGGAAGTTTACTGCAAAGCTAAACATCTATAGATTCTACCCATAGGCCTCAAGTATCGAAACCTTTTGAGTCCATACGCTGATCTAAAAAATGTGTTCGAACTTACACAAGTTCCAACATGTTACATTAGACTTTGAGATAAACTGTTGAGCTATTGTCCAGAGTCTCATGCACAATTTACTCATCCAAATTTTTTGTGAAAAAACTCAGACTTTTTCATAAGTCTACCATTTAAAAAGAATAAGGATATCAATCCTACGAAAGCCACACATCTAGGGATGAACCCTGATGACTTGAAGCTCGCACAAGATGAGTGTGTTGTGTTATTACATCAAGGATTGATTGAGCCCACAAAGTCGGATTAGGCTTGCCAAGCGTTCTATATCAACAAACGTTCAGAGCAGAAACGTGGAAAGAAATGTCTAGTAATAGACTATAATCCTCTGAATGCATTCCTGTAGGATGATAAGTTTCCTCTGCCTAAAATTAGTACACAGGTACTATTTCTTAAGGAAGCTATTATCTTTTCAAAGTTTTATCTTATAGCAGGTTTTTGGCAATTGGGTATTCACCCTGAAGAACGTTACAAGACTGCATTCTGCATTCCCAATGTTCAGTACCAATGGACCGTGATGCCCTTTGGATTCAAAGTCGTTCCATCACTGTTTCAAAAGTCCATTACCAAAATCTATGGGCCTATCATCAACAGTGCCTTGATCTACATCGATGATATACTTTTGTTTTTAAAGACCCATGAGGAACATCAGGCCCTTCTTCAAAGATTTTTGGACTTTACACAGCAGTATGGTATTATGCTTTCTATCTCGAAAAGCACTATTGGTACAACAGAAGTTGAATTTCTTGAAATGCAATTTAAGGATGGATTCTATCAGCCAGGCCCACATATTGCAAAAGAATTATTGCAATTTCCTAATGAAAATCTCACTATAAAACGTAATTGACAATTCCTTGGAATTGTCAATTATATCCGAGATTTTATTCCACATATGGCATCCTATACATCAAGCTTATCTAAGCTCTTACGCAAGAATCTACCAACATGGGAAAAAGAACAATCTACAGCTGTCAGGCATCTTAAGCAGATTTGTCAGGATCCTCTCTTTTTGAAGATTCCTGAAAATGGACAACGCGTCCTCCAAACAGATGCTAGTGACACCCATTAGGGTGTTGTCCTTATCGAAGAACTCAATAACAGGCGCAATTATTGCGGACATGTTAGTGGAGCCTTTAGTACAAGTGAATTCCACTACGATATCATACAAGGAGATTCTCGCAGTAAAAGAGGTATTGAAAAGTTCACTATCCACCTAACTCCTTATCACTTAATCATTGAAATGGATAATACTTTTTTTCCCAAAATTCTAAAATAAGCGGGAAAAAAGATTCATAACAGTCAGCTTCTATGCTGGCAAGAGTGGTTCTCGGCCTATAAATTTGATGTTTGACACCTCAAATGTCATAAGAATATCCTTGCAGATTATCTTTCTAGACCTTCCAAGCCACTCTTCTTTGTATCCTCTTCACTGAAACTCCCCATTCCTCTTTATTGGCTCATGGAGTTTCCCAGGTTTGCTCGCTATAAGAAAGACTTCCCTCCTTGGTTCTCTCGTAGACACAATAATGTTGAAAGGCTTTCACCTATTCTTTACCATAGTATTTTCTTCTACATGCATAACATCCTCCTCAACCATGATATTATTGCTAAGCCAAGCCATTTTGACATGCTTACACCTTATAAATATATTTATTTCATTTATGATTCTTTTGATGAGGATGTACTTTGGCATCTCTGGGCTCTAGCTGCTTTATACACCTGTACAATCACACTCTCTCCTCTGCATCTGTATCGCCATTTGACAGATCCCACAAATTCAGGATCCCTTTTATGGACATTCCTTGAATGATTCCAGCCTCTCGAAAAATGGCGTATTGATATGTCTTGTGAACTCTCATGACATCGTTTATGGAATGCAACATTGGCTGACAAAAATGTCTATACATTTTACCTATTGCATCGTCCTTATTATATGACCAATAATAATATGAAGTGCACCATCAATTATATTCAATATTGGCGTACCTGCACCAATTGGTCTGAAGAAGAAAACCAACTTATTGCAAAACTCTACAGTCTTCTTGACCAATATAACCAGCATCCACAGTCTGATATTTCTCCTATCTACACCTATCAAGGACCATATTTTAGAGAAACAACTTTAAAACAGCCTCTACAAACTCCTCCAGTCAGTGAATGGGCCTCTTTCGATGATCACTACATCAATACCTGTGGAGGATCTATTCCCTATTCAACATACAGGCCTACTGTGGACTCAAGCCCACAGCCAAAAGAACTTAGTCCGATTGGCACCTCTGTTACAGGTCCATGGCCTGCTGAATGGGCTAATACCAACATCCATAAACTGATTGAACAGATCCATAGAGACATGAAGTTGACAAACGATGAAGACCTTACTGTACATCTGTAAAGTAAGAATGGGACAACTGACATGATGATAGATGGGTTCTATACGTCACCTTCAACAATTATTGAAGATTTCATCTTATCATCTTTCTATTTCACCTTTTTGTAAAGTAGTACCATTTACTTCTATTTATTTTTGACTTTGGTTAAAGTTAAGTGAATTATTAGCTTTACTGTTGGTAAAGTAGATTCCTTAGAGATAAGGTTAGGTTTGCTTTTGTTAAAGCTTTATCATTATGTCTCTACGATAGTTTACATTTCTATCCCTTGTGTTGCCTATATAAGCAGGGTTCGTCCTAGTTTATAATCAAGAATGATATGAGAAAATGAAGAATCCTTTCTTCAAATAGTATTTTTCTTCTTTGAAACCTTTAAACCCTGAAATCATATCTCCTCAATGCTTAAGATTGCAGAGATGAGTATGCTCTACACTTGCCTTGTATAAGGATTTTGTGTATCAGAAAATCTATAACAGTTTGGAAGAACTGTTGCTTCTAAATTATTCCGCTGCCTTGATTCAAAAGCATTAATGGAGAATGACGAGTAAGAGTGTGACAGTGAAGTAGGGTTCCTAAGAGGCGTGAGCAGTAAGTCTCGTGTTAGCCGAGAGAAAGGCAGTGAGGGGTGTAAGTTTCTGATAATTGGAACAGCTATATAGTGATACACACTTCCAATCCGACTTTGGTTAGTCGATGTCTTCAACCAATAAGATGGTTTAGAAAGGAGTTCACCGGGAAGGTTAACTAGAAAAAGGTCATAGTTTTCCTGTGTCACCCTAAAGGACCATAGGACGTCAGAGTGGTATCAGAACCAGGTTCAATGTCCTTAGTCATAATAAGTTGTCTCTTATCCACACGGTGAATTCCTATTTCATTCGTGTCGTACCTTTTCCATTCTCTTGAAATTTTTATGTTCTTCCCTTCTTTTTTTTAAGCCTACAAGGTGTTCTAAGAGGATCCCATTTGTAGGAAACCGCCTTTAAGTCATCCATTCTCAGACTAATCTCTGCTCACACCGGGTCAATCCGTAAGAGATAAAGTGTTGACCAAACAAATTTTTCTATTCTCATAACTCGAACTCGAGACTTCTAATTAAAGGATGAGAGTGTTGAGCCACTCGTACCAACATATTTGATTTATGTTCTTTCCATTTTAATCACTGCCTTGTGTCCCTTGATTTGCCTTCTGTCTCCTTTTAACCTATTTTATGTGTCAATTTAGGATTGATCTCGTTCATCCAGCAAACGGGTATCTCCGATAGCAACCCAAACTTCGTTAGAAACTTTACAGTTGAAAGACAGGTGTTTGGTTGATCTAAACGTTGACACCCCTTACCCTATTTTTAAATTATACTGGAAAAAGTAAGAAAAGGAATCATGTAGAGGGGTAAAGTGCAAGTCGCTGACCACTGTACTAGAAACGCCACTTTTGCTCTCTTCCAATGCTGCGAGCGAAGGATTGCTTCGCCGACCCTCTTTCTCCGTCCGTTTTCAATGTGGAGCTCCGTTGGGATGAGGACGATGCCTGGTACAGCGTCCGGACGCTACTCGACGGCGACGAACTCACCATCAAGTTCCAAAACTTCAGCGAACTTGAGGACGTCGTCCTTTATGCTAACCGTTTCAGCTCTCTGGAGAAGCTTCAGCAATTGAAGAATCGGTTTCGACCCATCTCTGCCCAGTTGCAGGACAACCAGTGCTCCAAAGTCTTGCCGGGCTCCGTTGTTTGTGCTTCCCACTCCTTCAACGACCTGGACATTCGCTTCTATGATGCCGTGGTTGATGATGTGTGTAATTTTTTGCTCTTTTGTTCTTTGGGTTTGTTCTTTATTTGGATGCAGAGTTCCATGAGAAAATTTACTCAGCATTTCGGGAAAACTTCGTTATTCTAGTAATTGGAATAAGATTTTTTCACTTGGGAGGGTTGTGCTGCGCAATTAAAACCACAGAAAGGGAAAGTGTGAGACACTGTTAATAGATCTTCTGTCATAACTCCAAAGCAATCACGACGAGTAGTAAGCAGATGTTTTGATGACACTGGATTTTAGTTGTTGGGGATCCATATTGTTTGCTATGGTTAGCATTGGTCTTTTCTTAGGCACATAAATCAACCACGAGGCATTACCTAATTCGGGCAGTGTCATGGAACGAGGGATTAATGTGAATATTGTGTTTTTTTTATCATCAAAAGGAAGAAGGGGAATAAATTCATTTGAAAAAACTACTGAAACATGTGCTTAGTTGATTTGTTTTCCATATTTGACTACTTTAGTCTCATTATTATGCCTTCTCGTACAATATTATTTTTGCCAGGTGTTTCACAAGGTTCATTCTTTTGAAAAGGGAGAAGAAGAGTGCTTGTGCACCTTCATACTAGTTTGGCAGCATGGCCCTCTTGCAGGTTTTGTGGCCAACAAGAAAATTGAGAATGTCTGCCTTGTTGAATCTATTGAGACGCTTGATCCTACAGTAAGCACCTTTTTTGAGATAGCAATGAAGAAATTGAACACTGCGCACATGCATTGTAAGGATGGTAGTCCTAGCTGCACTGATGTCACTCTCTGTCATAAGAGCTCTACCTTGTGTAAGACGCCGAAGTCAATTTTTGGTCAGCAGTTCACCGATGCAAGTTGTTCCATATGTTGGATGATTTGAGATCTATGTGTATCTTTGATTATTTTGCATAACTGATAATTTTATTAGTGCAGGAAACAAGAAAGGCGCCAGACGATCATCAGTTAAGGTGCAGCCACTGGAATGTATGTGCTTACACCATTCTACTATATAAGACTTGAATTGAGATCAGGAAATCGCTGAAATAAAACAGTTTTGCTTTCTGCTATCTATACATTTGTAAAGCATGATATGCTCTTCTAGCAGGCTGTCATGTTTTATGTTTACTTGTTGTCACTAAAGCAAGAGAAAAGAAAAATGGAAAGGAAAAACAGGAAAGAAATGTTACTTTATTGGTCTGCTGGTTTTCTCTTTTCTCTTTTATAGTGCTTGGAAACAGGACCATACATCAGGAAAATCAGAGAATTAAGTATTTGAACTGTTGGAAATTATAGCAGGAAAGTGATAGAAAGCATTGAACTGTTCCCATATGAATTAATTTCTTTCTACTTTCTTTGTATTTCTAGCATCGGATCAGATTGATACTTACAGCGGAAAGGACATAAAAGAAGACGCAGAAGAAACTGATATGGGAGGCGCAGATGACCAGTCTATCCTGTTGATTGACAATCTCGACAAAGACTTATTGCCTTCATCTATAGTGGAATTCATACATGCACATACTTCAATCTCAGTCCGAGCATATATTTCCCCTAGTTTGCCATCAGAGACATATACAAAAGGGGCTATTATGTTGGATTGTAAGAAGAATCTTGAGAGTTTAAACAAGTTTTTAGATAGTCCGAATCATATTATCGTATCCTGCAGAGGGAGGTATGCACACATTATTGGTTGCCCAAATATTGCTTTGTACTAGAATTGATTGTACCAGGCATTTATTTCACAAAATTGAGTGATTTCTTTGTAGTGCTTTAGAGTTGAATATACTGTATGTTTCATTCAAGTTCGAGTTATTTCTTTGTCCTGTTTTTTTCCTTTTTAGTGTGTGCAATCTATGTTTGCAGATCATTAGATAGTTTAGTTAGTTCTGAACTAGCAGTTTAATTCTTGGGGTGGAATTTCTTCCATTGGGGAAGGGGGTCTGGAGAAAGAAATATTAGTGTCTTCTGGCAGCAAGATCTAAGTTAAATGAGATTTTTATATTTCATGGACTTGCCTGGTAGATGGTTCGTTAAATGATCTGACAAGAAATGTCTGCTGTATAATTGCTTCTCAAAAACAAGGTGTACGATGAAATCCATATAACTTTATGACGTGTCCAGAAGCTCTTTCTGTCACTTATTTCAAAGATTTAAATTCTGTTTGTCAAAGTTGTCTTAATCAGTTATTCATTCGTTGCAGGCCATTGGTGGTAGCTGAGAAGTTATCAGCGCATAATATGTTTAAAGTGCCATCTTGGACTCTGATGCTTAAATCTCAGGTAAGGTTTTTGTTGCCATCTTAATAATGTATGGGGCATCTCAATTCTCTGTCGTAGGAATTTCAGAAGTTGTACAATGTAAGATGCTGCTGCATTCACTTCTAGAGTTATATAATGTGCTGCACATAATCTTCTACGGACTTCTGTAATAATTGAAGAATCAAGCTTTAGATTTCATCGTTTAGATTGGTAATTTGTTTACATTTTGCAGACTCACTTACCACATCGAACTCCTGGGATTAACAACGATCTAAGGGTTGTATATCCGGAGTCTGATGAGTACGGGACTGTGAAGCGGCTGAGAGATTTGTTCATGGAATTTACTGAGCACCAACACCGATTGCACAAGAGACTAGCTTTAGAGGAGAGGAAGATCTTGCAGCCTTCCACTTCCAATAGAAATCATTCAAGTTGAGAATTGTATTAGCTTTTGTCCTCATGCTTGATTGATAGTTTTGCATGTACAGTACCTATTGTAAAGAATACGGAGAGCTATAACATGCTGAAGATTTCGATACGGTTAATGTGCTCGATGTTGACTATTCTTTCGTAGCAGTGTTACGAATTCTCTTGTATTAAAATTTTTATAAATGAATATTTTATGAATTTATTGATAGAT
>JANKYF010000009.1:14020538-14038365 GCA_029829435.1 Erythroxylum hondense
TGTTTGTCTTTATTTTATTATTAATTGTGTATGATATATATGTTTAATTAATTAATTATTTTTTATTATATCTTATTATATTATTGTTTTTAATGTAGTTATTTGGGTACATTTTTTACTTTTATCTTTTTCAAATAGTATTTTAAAAAATGTTTTTCTTTTTTCTTTTCTTTTCTCATTTTTTGTTAGTTTATCGAAAGTAGTCTTCATACTAGTTAGAGCTAAAACTGCGTACTTTTTGACCTTTCTAGAGTCTCAAAAGGATTTCTACTAAAATGTTGTTATTATTATTGTTGTTGTTGTTATCGTATAAATTATGTATGCTTATTATTTTTAATTTTAATACGTAATATGTAATGAATTAAAATTTAGTTTACTATTCCATCTTTGAAACCCTAAAATACACTTGATAATTAGGTTTGGACTTCAAATTTCTACCAGTTGTACATATTATTTATGCTTATAATTTTTAATTTAGTTTACTAATCCTTCTTTGAAACCTAAAATAAGCTTGACAATTAAGCTCGGTTCGACTCGTTTTAACTTGACCCAACTTAAAATTAACGAATCTTAAACCTGATTTTTTTAAGAAACAAGGTCTTAAATGGGTTCAAATTAGGGCTATCAGACCTTACCGTGCTTCAAGCTCAAAAGTTGTAATAAAAACAATGTTATTTTACAAAAAAAAAACTAACATTGTCTCTTATTTTTAATTAAAAATAATAAAAAAATCAAGCTAAGTCAGATTTTACGTTGTTTGGGCCGGTTGAGCTCAAGCTCAGGTACCTTAAAGCCAGATAGAAGCTGTCGAGTGTAACTCTATCCTGGACACAAGGTATCGGATACCGTTCTGTACCGAATGATACCGCACCGACTAAAAAACAGAACGATATCATCATGTTTGGTATCGGCTGGTACTGAATGTTTTCACCGTATACTAACTAATACTCAAAATACCAGCCATATACTGGCCAATATCGTAATTTTTATAAAAAATGAGGACGTTTTTTCAAAAACCAAAAATTATTAACCCTAAAACCCCTCGACGCCTGGCTCTGCTTTTTCATTATTTTCTCTCTCTATCAGACTCACCTCATCCTCTCTCTATCTCGTGCTCTCATCCTCTCCACTCTCTCTCTCGTTCTCCTCTCCATCTCTGACAGCGCTCCTATGTACTACCTCTTTAACGGTGCTTCTACATCTTACCTCTCCGGCGGTCATCTTCCGATCTTCCTCCACCAGATGAACCCACCACCACCGAGCCTCATCCGAACCTGCATCAAGCTTCAACCCTCCTCCATGAGGACCACCAATGTAGCATGCCACCATCGACTGCTCTCCTCTGTCCCCTGTGCATCCTAAGCCATCGGATCTAGAATAATACCTAGATCTAAACACGACCTGACCTGATCTAAAATAATACCAATTGTGAATTTCTGTTTAGGTGTGTTTTCACTTTTCTGTTGAATTTTTTCTAGTTAATCGCATTTGTGTTGTGATTGTGAATGGGTTGGACTTCGAAGTTGGAATGAAATCGTTAAGGATTTGTGACTTGCCATAGGTTGGAGTTGGATAATGGATTGGATTTAGAGTTGAATTGAATTGAATGAAAGGAGTTTGGTTTTGGTTCATTTGTGGTTCGGTTGATTGATAATTGATATCTTGATTTATGTTAAATTTTTTGGTCATTCACGGCATGCATCATGTTAAAAGTTAAAAAGGCTTCCAATTTAAGTTTCAACTTAACTTTGTGATGCATTATTTAAAAGTTAGAAAGGCTTCCAAGTTTCAACTTAACTTAAAATTAATGAATTGAAAATGTAAATTGGAAAGAATTTAAAGTAAATAATTAATTGACAATTTTAAAATTATTGAAATGGTATTTGGATATTGGGTAAATAATTAATTAAGTATTATAATAATTCGGGTATGGTCTTATGGAAAAGTCGAATAGGAAGTTTTGTAATTGTAATTATTCTATATCTCTAAGTTGTCTTTAATTTTTATCCCAAAATTAGTCCATCTCATTTAAGATTCAAGTCTCTTACATATCCACCTTTATTTATCCTAAAATTAGTCCATCCTATAGTCTTTGCATATTCAAAATCTAATTTTCTTATTATTCCATTTTTATTGCATTTATATTACTTTAGCATTAAGTCTTCGAATAAGTGTGAAAGTTTTTTAGTTCATCTTAATGAAAAAAAATTACTCAACTTGTGCATTATATTTCAAGATATTTACTAAAGGCAAGTATTTATGAAGATATGTCAATGGCAATAATCATATTCTTGAAAAAATAAGAACAAAAATGAAAGTGAAGTTAAGGATGTTTAAGTCATGACTTCAATTTTTGGATTGGTTAAGCCATCATCTTAAGTCTTTGAACGGTACCTCGATTTTAAATTTAGCATGAATTTACTACTCTCCAATAGGAAAGTCTATCTATTTCTGAATTTTACTCCAGTTTCATGAATCTTTACTTCTTTATCCTTAATATAAAGAGTTAAAAGACATTATTCATGCTGCATTGCCTCATGAAGGATTTAGCACTGCTAATTTTGTTGATGAAACTACTAATGGATTAATTTCTTACAAAACTAATATCTTCATTTTTTGTTACAAATAAATGGAAGGAAGTTTAACTACTCTTGATAAAACTACTTTAGGAAGATATAATGATCCAGCTTGGGCTCATGTTGCATTGGTCGCAGGTATGAAGAATCATACAATTTGCTTGTTTTGTAACAAGCATTTAAAAGGTGGAGGAACCACCCGATTGAAGAAGCATTTAGTTGGGGTTAAAGGAAATGTAGAACCTTGTAAAACAGTAAGTCATGATGTGAAGTGAAAAATGAAAACAATGTTTGAAGAAGATCAACATGAGAAAGATAGAAAGGAAAGGATGAATTTTGATATTGGTAGTTGAAGTTCGTTTTCTAATTTTCGTGGTGATTGTGGAAATGTTGAAGGTGGTAGTGGTAGTGGTGGTAGTAGTACTGGTATTGTTCTATCCCAGACCCTTGAAGAAGTACCTAGACTTGACTTGAGGAAGAAAAGAAGACAAGTGACTAGTTTTTTACACCACGAACAACTCCTGAAGCCCAACCTTCAATTAGTAGTGCAATACAACCAAGAGATGTAACTCATAATGTTGATATGGTAGTAGCTAGATGGTGGTATGATACAAGTTCATCATTCAATGCTTCTCAGTCTTATTATTATCAACATATGATGGAAGCAATAGCCTCTTATGGTCCGAGATATAAAGGTCCTTCAATTGATGACTTAAGAGGTAAACTTTTGAGTTGTTCTGTTTCTAAAATTAGAAGTTATTTGGAAGAAAGAAGAGTGAATTGGGTTACTTATGGATGTTTAATCATGTGTGATGGTTGGACGAATGAGAGACAAGAGCTTATTATTAATTTTTTGGTTTATTCTATGAATGACTCTATGTTTTTGAAATTTATTGATGCATCTGGCCTTATTAGGAATACTGAGACTTTGTTTGCGATATTTGATGAAGTTGTGAATGAAATAGAACCAAAAAATATTGTTCAGATTATTACTGAAAATGATTCTACTTATTAACCGGCAACAAAAAGGTTGCAAAATAAGTATAATTCTTTTTTTAGACTCTTTTTGTTACACATTGCATTGACCTAATGCTGGAGAATATAGGAGATCCTAGGTATTTTCCTATTATGTAGACTATGCAGATAGCTAAAAAGGTGACCAAGTTTATCTATAATCGTGCGTGAGTATTGAATTTAATGGAAAGGAATTTACCAATGGTAGAAATTTGTGTCATCCTACTGTGACAAGATTTGTAACAAATTTCTTATCACTTCAGTCTTTTATTATGATAAAGAAAGAGTTAAGGCAAATGTTTACAAGTAATAAGTGGATTGTATCTCAGTATGCTAGGTCTAATGTTAGAGTGGAGGTTTGTAAAATTATACTAGATGATAGAAAATTTTGGTCTCAATGTTAATTTGTTATCTGAGTTTATGAGCCTTTGGTGAGAGTACTTAACTTAATTGATAGTGAAGAAAAGCCAACAATGAGTTATGTTTTTGATGTCATGAAAAGAGTAAGCAATCAAGGCCAATATGAAATATAGACCTTTTTTGTACTCCCAATATCTTTCAATCATTAATGAGAGAAGAGAAAAATAACTTTGTTCTCCGTTGATTGCAACTAAGGTGTTTTTGAATCCTAGTGTCTATTTTAAACTGGATTTTACTAAGCAAACTGAAGTTAATAGAGGAATGTTTTTAACTATTACAACAATTGTTGGCAATAATGTAATATCCTATTTTTCGGAACATGCTTAGGGTTCAACCCTAATTCAAGCATTGCATGTACATGCATAACATTAGCATTCATACACGAATTGATATTTGTACTCATTACAAGTAAGTATATGCACTCATTTGACATGTCCTAGGATATGAAAAATGTTAAGTGATCATGATGTGAATTGTGTTTTGGTATGTCTTAAATTTTGGTGTGATTAGATTTCAATTAGTAAATTGGAATTAAATGTTATGGATTGGGAAATTGATGGATTAAAATGTACATTTGGACTAGGACAAATGTCAAGTGGTAGGAGAAATTGATACATGAAAAATTAGGGTGATTAAGCCTAAAACAAATTGAGTGACATTTGACATAGTTAAATGTGTGACAAATAGACTAGTAAATAGATGACAAGTGAATCAATTCTTATGTGACATGAGGACCAATCTTGGAGGGATATGTGGATTGATTAAAGGGTGACAAATGACAACATAATGAGTGGATTAGTAGTAGCATAATTGTTGAACAAAGACATATGTCTTTGTAAGTTAATGACACCTAGCTAGCTTATTGATGTGACAAATTCCAGCACCCAAGTTTCTGCTTCCTTTCTTTTTTCCTTCACCAAAATTGCTCCAGCTTTTCCCTTAAAATCTGCTTGAACCCTATCCAATTTGTTGCATGAAAACCACACCTAAATCCTTCACCAAATTGCTAAGAAAACTAGCTTAATATGATCTTCATTTTTGCTGTTCGAAAATCACCTTGCTCTACAAGTTTGTGTTGATTTTGGTTGCTTAGAGACTAGGTCTAATCTAAAGTTTTTTTATTGAATTGGAAGCCTAATAGGTAAGTAACAATTTGAGTTTTATGGCATGTTAAATGGTATAGGAATGATAATTGAATTGGAATGAAATGCATGAGATATTGGTGATGATATGTGCTGGAAAAATGATCCTTGTATGATAATTTCTGGTTTGGTTTTGTTGTGTGGAAGTTATTGATTTGTAAGTTACCTAATGAATGATTTTGAATTGGTTATGGACATGAAATTGATGTAGAATTGAGGCATGAATAAGGTGGAATTGAAGGTGAATTGATGAACTATGGTGAAGGGGTGTTGAAGGTGTAAGACGTAAGTTAATTGTAGTAGTTTCACTGAACATACATCAGTTTTTAACCATAAATTTACCTATGGATATCCAAATGAAGTGATTTTAATTGTAGATTAAACTAAATACATATTTCTACAATTTTCATGAAGGAATATAATTTTAATTCTGACTCTAAGGGTTTTAAAATTTAGCTTGAAGTTAAGATTTGGATTCTATCACTGATTGAGAACAGTTTGTAGTATTTTTCATATATCTCTAGGAATAAGGAACCAAAACTGACCCGAAACTTGTCCTGAGGAAATTTGGAAAAAAAAACTAATGAAGGAATTGGATGGGGACTTTTGGATAACGCATCCCACGATCATGGGAAGCTATACATGATATAGGAAATGGCATGGCAGTAAAGAAAATGTTCTTTTGTGTGAATTTTGAACCAATTAAGGATAAGGTACTTAATTATGATGCATTTGGACTTGATTAAGGTTTAAAATGAACATAATTTGATGTTGGAAAAGTTAGTTAAATGTGTGATAAGTTTTGATTGATAATTGATGTTATACTTTAAGTAAAAGAATGTTAGATAACAATGCATCTAAGTTTGGAATGAAGGAGTGTTAAATGAATGAAGATATTCATATGAATGCAAATGTATTCCAAAGGATATTAATAATGCATGAAGGATGAATGAATGAGAATTGTGAATTATGTGACATATTTGTAATGCTAGAAAAGAGTTAGTAGGTGCATGATTAATGAATGGAGCATGATCAAGTCTATTTAAGGTATTCACCTAAATGCAAACAAGACATATCTAAGTGACAATATATGAATGATTATGAATTATGATTAAGGAAACATACCCAGGATAGTCATTGGGCATGTATTGAACATGGCAAATGTATGTATGTGCATAAATGAATATGTATTTGATTGATCGACTTTGTAATGTGAATTTTGTGTGTATTGTATGATGTATAGATGCTCAAACTAAACACCATCATCAAGATGTTGCCAGTCCATCCAAGCAATAACGTATACTGGAGCGTACTGTAAGTTAACCTAGTGGTGTAAACTCAAATATTTATGCTTCTGTTTGAATTATATGTATAGTGGGTAACCTAGATGTGAGATTTCGATTGATAATGTGTCCTGTTTAAATTATGTTGATTAAACTTAATTGCTTTATATTGAATTGATATTGATATAATTATGATATTACTAATTCTTGACAATTGATTGCTCGAAGAGTTCGATATTCAAGACTATATTGAGAGTGTTTGTGATTTGAATGATGTGAATAAGGAAATTGAATGCTCAATTATTTATTAAATGCCAGACTTAGATCTGATGAACTGTGAAAATTGAATGTGTTCATTGACTGTAAGTGACTGATGATATATTATGTGAACTGTTATACTCCATTATATGATGCATGTTCACATAATAGGGTTGTGACCAGAGTAGTCAACGTGAAAAGAGCTTTAAGCTCAGTTATTCGCATTAGAGCCTCAGGCTCAATGTTTAATGAGCCCGGTATCTACAATAGATACGGGACAGTACAAAAAAGAGCCCAGTATTCACAATGGATACGGGACAGTGAAATAGACACTTGGTCACAACAAAGTTAAAATGGAATGAGTCTCATATGCATATGCATTTTGTACATTTATGATTATGAATTATATGATTAAGAATATTGTTGTGAATTTGGTTATAGGTGACATATTTGTGTATTTCATGTGAGTGAGTCCATCAATGATGGTTAGCTCACTGAGTTCACAAAACTAATCAAAATTGTAATATGGCTTTTCAGGTACGAAAGAGGAGACCTAATTCCTAAGTTACTCTAGAAGAACTATTTTGGATTAAGAAATGACTCAAAGGTCTGTCAACTGACATCTGAGGAATAATGTACTATTTTATGTATAATTTTTGTATAAAAGCTTGTAAACTTTGAATATTTGTTTTAATGACTACAATGTAAATCATGTTTGTAATGAAATGAAGAGTAGTAGTTGTTTTTAAGTTTTGTGTTATTCTTTATGATTCCATATAAGAGAACATAACTGCTCTAACAAGTCATTATTATAGGATATATACTTAAATGTTCTTTGGATGTTCTGGTATATACTCTATGGTAGTGGGGTGTTTCAATTGAAGGGTTGTAAGATCTCTTAAGCTCACAAATGGAGCTTCATAAGTTGTCTTATGGAGTTTTTCGAATTCCGATTGCTATTCAATAAAGAGGAAAACTTTCTCTAGGTATTAGTTGTTTCCTTTTCCTTATTTATTGAAAATTAATTATCACTTTATTTTATTTATAATGTTACTCTTGTTATCGTACGACTTATAGTTTCTTGGTGGGTCTAATTCAAAAATGGTGTTCTAGAATTGAAAAAGTTTGCAATTCAAATTTTACGTCAATGTGTGAGTGCAACAAGCTGTGAATGAAACTAGAGTACATTTGAATTTATCCACTCCAAGAAAAGGAATAGATTAGAGCATAAGAGGTTAAATGACTTAGTTTTTGTTTATTACAATGTAAAGCTTCGGGAAATGTATGTTATTATCATTATTATCATTATTAATTTTGATATATTTTTTATAATTTTCTAATAATTAAATTTTGTTGCTTATGTAGCGTTTCATATCACGGGTACATACCGAAAACCTCTGAGGACATTCTACTACCTAATGCATGATAATGGCACGCTAGAGCATTCACAACATTCACTTAAACATAGCATCATCACTCTTTATTCTCTTATAAAACACCATCAAGAAAGACATATTATTTAAAAGCCAAATTGCTTATTTCAATACTTAAACAATATGTACCTTGTAGCTTTACAGTATAATTCGAATTTGTACAATGACAAAACTAAATACAAAATATGCTACATATAAGGAATTATATAAAAATTATATCTAATCCACTAATCTCAGCTGACTGACTTTTGTGGATACCAAGCTATATCTAATAATGTCCATATCCCTTAGTGGATACCGGGTACATGCACAACTGAGCTAGAGACTCTTATCACGTTCTGAGTTTTAAGCTCTTTTTAATGGCGACTCCGGTCACAATTGTCTTTATCTTTCATGCATTTATGAAATGGAATGTTTCACGTTCACACATTCTCAATCAATCATATGATTTCACATTCACATTTAGAACACATTTATCTTCGGACCTTAGTCCGACATTCAACGAAAATAGTTGAGTAACATTTATTTCTTCATGTTCACATATAAGTAGCACTTCAATATCACATTCAAGCGTCAGAAGCCTCGGACCTTCATTTTTTGGAATCAACATAATCAAATCACATTCATAAGCTAATTCAAAATATAATCTAACACAAACAATTAAATGAGTGAGACTGTCTTTACTCATAGATCGCTCTAGAAGCTATTGCCTCGAAGTCTAGGCAACATCTGGATGATGGCACTTAATATGTTCCTCTATATCATGCAATATACATTTGCACATATCACAATTTTGTACAATTGTATAAGTATTCATGTATGCACATGTAAGTATATAGAAAATGCACAATGCATGTTCAATGATAATCCTGGATATCTTTCCATTATTCACGTCACAATAACAGTCAAATATCACACTCACTTATGTTTCATTTGTACTTAGGGTTTATACCTTAATAAAACACTTTGAATATAATTTTATAACCCAATTGATCATTTTAGATATTTCCAAAAACAAACTTTCGAGCCAACTTTTCATGATTATTCTAACCAAGAAAATGGAGTAATTTGGCCATTCTTCCTTCTAGAAAATTTTTATCCTATATCTTAAGTTTCTAATGACACCAAGATCGTACAATTTGGTTCAGTATTTCGAAAGTTATACTCAAAATACTCTAGACTAAGCACGTTCAAAATTTTGGCTAGTGCATAATCAGGCACTCAAAGTCGTACAACTCATATCTCTTAATTCCAATATCCAAAAATTAAAACTTTATACCAATTGAAAGCTAAGAGAATAAGCTACAACTTCTGTGAGATAACTTTGTCTGATTCAGCCTACATCAATACAGTTTATTCTATAACAACAAGATATGATTTATGTCACGGGTAGTGCTGTAGTCTAAGCCAAAACCGAGCTTCATGCTAAATTTCAAGACCGTTAATGACAGAATTCAAATTCATTTCTTCTAAAAAATTGTAGTCTTATGTCTTTAGTTTCATCTAGATCAAAATCCATCCAATTTGAATATTGACAGATTAAGGTATAACCCAAATATAAATGCATGTTTAGTGAAAGCACTCCATATAACATACTCCAACACATTACATTGCCAAAATTCTATCATTTCAAGTTGATAACTTCTTCAAATATACCTTAATTTAAGCTCAACATCATCCATACACAATTCATATTCCATACTTGATCATAAACACTCAAAATAGAACATATTCTCATACTATCAAAACAGAACACAAACATATACATTCATCCACCAATTTGCTGTATCTAGTTATCAACTTCATGTCTAATTTTGAGACTCTTAAAGACAGAATTCAAATTCGATGTCTCATAAAACATGTGTCCTTATGTCTCTAGTTTAATTCAAAATAAGAATCGTCTTATTTGGATAACTACAGAACAAGTTATGGCTAAAATACAGAAGCTTAATCAGTGAACATGTTACTACTATATTTTCCAGCACTCATCTTCCAATTTTTCAGATTTTACACCTAACAGCACTTGTACAAAGATCACTTTCCCTACTTCATTTACTTTTCATTCTCAACTCCATTTCAACTCAATATAATTCACAAATAAATCATGATCTATTTTTGATCATTAACTCAAAACCAGAACATATGCATATATCATTCATTATCAATTTTCTGCACTCATCCTAACACCATTATGATGATAATTCCACCTCTAAAAATGTATAAAATATTTTATGAATTATTACTCGTCACATATATATAAAAGTAAGACAATTAAATCAACTATTCATCACTCATGTTCATCATACATAAAACACCACTTTAAACCATTTACGCTCTAACTATCATCATAAAAGCTTCATTAAACACTACCCATGAAGATTTACAAGCTACTTACTTAATTTAGCTTCTAATTCTTCAAAATTTTCAAGAACACCAAGAATCCCTATTTTTTCATGCATCCCACGTACATCATCATGGAGATTGGAACGTTTAGGTATTCTTGTGGCAATGAAGACGATAACAGTTGGTTCAACATTGGTGGAGGTGAGAGTGAATGGAGAAAATGAAAATGGAGGAGAAGAAGAAAGCAAGCCACGAAGAAGATGAAGAAAGCACAAGAGAATCGTGAGAAATAAGACAAGGGTGCTCTTTTAATTAAAAGAATAGTGATCTTAAGACATGGTTTGGCAAGTGACAGGTATGTCTTATTCTTATAGCTTTAAACTAAGTTCCTTCCTTTAACTAGTCTAATCAAATCAAGTTTCTACTCTAATTGCCTCTCAGTTTTCAATGACACTCGTCAATAAATCACAAAGTCATTTATCAAAATTTTCTTTATCATTGGACAGTAATTCTACTACCATTTATCAGTTATCTTGCACTTGGTATTTTTCCTAGTCCGATAATACCCAAAATTTTAGAAATTTCTTAATTTTTACCGAAAATTCTAAATCAACAAATATACTCTCCAATTATATTTTCAACACATAAAAACCATAATTCTCAATACAATCACATTTATACTCAATTATACCCGAAAAATGTCAATGAATGAATGTACAATCATTTAATGTGCAAAAAATCGATATTCACGTGTATGTGCATGCTATAATATGCATGAACATGAAATGCGCTTTCTAATTTCGCAATAATCTCTCATATTTACTATTATAGCCTTAATGTAAGTAACGGGATGTTACAGAAATAATGATAAATTGACTAGTACAACCATATTTTAGGTTAAACAGTTATTAAGTAGATCAAAAGTTACCACTTCCACTAAGTCGCCTATTTTAGTTTAAAATTTTTGATGAATTATCTTTTTATTCTAGTATATATCAACTCACTGGCTCTTTCATTTGATATTTTTTGAGATGGATGTGACGTGTCTATCCATTTTAGTGCTTAATTTAAGTTTTCTCTTACATTTTAGCTTTTTAATCCCTTCCACTCTTAAATACCCAACATTTCCATTCGCTTTTCACAGTATCTTTTATCAAGTATCAAATACCCAACTATTTTCATTCAAATACCTACTATTTCACAATTAATATTTGTGTTATCCCAATAGTTGACTATGATGGGCAAGTGAAATTCGAAGAGAAAAAACTTGAGATGGAGTGAAAAATGTATTTGTTAGGTATATTCTTAATAAAATAAGATTATGATAAGAAATACAAAATGAGATTACCATTCTTTCTCTATTTTTGTCGCTCCATTACTTTTGGTTCTTGCTTAACTTTAGATAAGGTTTTAATGATGTTAGGTCAAAAATATGTATTTTGTAAGGCTTTTATTTTACTTTACGTAATTTAACATATAAATTTACTATTGACCTTTCATCTTTATTATAGGTGCATAATTGCTTTGTTTGTTTCATGATTTAACACCTTCCTATTTATATTTCTAACATCTCTTTTTTTTATGTAGAGAGTTGAAGTGTTTCCTAACTCATACCGATATTAAGATAATAACAATTCTACCTTAGGTAAGATACTCTAATGATTGTTATTTCTCTATTATTAAGTTAATACTATTTAACTACTTATAAGTACTTCAATCTTATCTTGTTTCTTTATTCTTATATATATATAAGGTTTTGCACAAGGTTGGAAGGTGATCTTTATATGTATTTAGACTGATTGGTTAAGGCATCACATGTTATGAATTATGTTACTTAGAATCCATGTGACCAACAAGCCATTATAAAAACAAACTCTTCTTGAAGTTTTTATCAATTAGTTATATATCCCTTGTGCCTTTACTTGTATGAGTGAAATTCCTAATTGTTGACAAGCCATTCTAATTAGTTCAAGTCTTCATTTAAATGCTTATATATGAACGTTAAGTTTGAGTATTGTGTGTTTGAGTTTGTGCATTATTTGAGTTTGTGATAATAAGGAATTATTAAAATCATGATTTTAATAATATGATTTTGTATACCTTTGCACTAAGACTTGCGGATGGTAGCATCCCTATACTTCTAGTAATCATTAAAGCCTCATTAGAGAGTATATCGCCAAACGTGTTATTAGTCACTATTGTATCAAACTGTAAATTTCGCATATCAGATATTGATAGGCTTTATCAATTCTACCACCACCTCACTTTCCCACATATCTAAATTTCTTCTTAATTATATGCTTGTCAAAAACTTGTCTCGGATTGTGAATAACTGCATTGCAGTATTGTCAATATACATGTGTGAGGGCTCAACATCAGGATATTCAGTGGCTATGGCCCTTACCCTTTTTCTCCAAAGCATTGATGCCTAAAACATTTTTAAATGACATATCAATGTATTATGCAAGGCATGCTTTTGTGTGGCATAAAAATATATTCTTTGAGATAAACAACAATCAGCTCATGTGATTCCTTATTATCATAAAAAAATAAAAGGATTAGTACCGTCTTTCACATGTTATACAATTAGTTCACGTGATTCCTTATTATCATAAAATAATACAAGGACTAGTACCATCTGTTACACGAAATTATAGAATGGAATTTTCTTAATTCCTATATTAAAACTAATACATTGTTTTATCCATTGATACATTGAAATTGATGTAATCTTATTACACAGATGTAAACTAAATACTGAAAAAAAAAAGTGGGCAAATCCTTATCCTTATCATCTATTAATTTCTTCCATATTGTTTTCATATATGCAACACATATTGGAAATGATTTAGATATCGCCATTAATGCATACAAGATTAGATTGGTAATTGTATTTTATTTATTTATATTAGCATTAATGCATGAAATAACAATTTAGATAATGAATTGGTGTTGAATATCTTTTTCTTCATTGTTTCTAATCCTCTCATTTAGAATAAGCATTGGTGGTGTTATTGCTTTTCAATAAAAGTAAGGGAGATTATGATAGTTGACTCTAATCATAAGGAAATTGTTTAATGAAGAACTTGTTTGGAGCACTAATGAAGATGGTATTTGAACTGTATCTTGTAATATAAATTCCATTACATTATGCCTAACATAACAAAATATTGGTTAGAGATTATACGCATATGTCTTATGGAAAATTTTGGTTCATTTTAGTATGGAATACAATGATAAAGTTTTGTGATCGATTTATTCTATCACTTATGTAGTAGAATTTCCAAGGCAACAAAAGAAGTAACAAAATCATTATGTTTATCTCTTTTTGATGTTTATATCACATGTTGGAAGTGTTTTGCTTGTGTTGGTATATATCACATGCTTTTGTTGACATTATATCGATAATTGAATGTAAGACTTTCAAGTGTTAATGCTTATAGTGAAATTTGGCGTTGTATGCAACAGATATAAATACAAAACTATTGAACAAGTGTATTATATTAAATAAGAAATATTCTTTTTGATATGGCCTATTTTTTGTTGAAGAGCATAGCTCAACCTTCTTCTTTGTAGTTTGTAATTGTCCGTCCATCCAGTTAAGTCATACAACTAATGTCTACCATATGTGTTGCTTTAATAGTACAAGTATTTATATTTGGGTTTTGTATGAATGTAAAGGAGGTCTTGATTTTATGTTTTGTTTAGAATATTCTTATAATCATTGATGAGTTTTTATGTTCTTCTTTAATAGTCTAAGTATTTATGTTTGGGTTTTGTTTGAATCATTGAAGAGTAAATGCATGAATTACATAACTATTTACTTTATGTGGAATGAGTTTGAGATGAAAAGGATGATCCAATGCATAATAAACCTGTGATGCAACTCCTATGAGGCTTATCAATGAAAAATACCATAAGTTTAGGATTCACAACAAGAACTTGCTTTCCCGATTCATATGATTTAACAAAGTCACGTACCTTTGTGTTTGTCTTAATTCAAACTTAGTGTACGAACTTGAATTAAAAAATTAAAGAAGGAAGTTGTATATTTACAAAAACGTCACAATGATTTGAGGCATAATAAACCTTAGGATGGTATATAGGCTGAAAACCTATGATATAGCTCCTATGAGGCTTATCGGTGAAAAATTGCACAATCTTAGGAGTCACAATGAGAACTTGCTTTCTCAATTCAAATGGTGTAACAATGTCACATACCTTAGTGTTTCTTTTAATTCAAACTTAATGTACGAACTTGAATAAAAAATTAAAGAAGTAGTAAGTTGTATAGTTACGGAAAATTCACAATGATTTAAGGCATAATAAACTTTAGGATAGTATATAAGCTGGAAAACCATGATGCAGTTTTTATAAGGCTTATCGATGAAAAATTCCACAAGCTTAGGAGTCACAACAAGAACTTGCTTTTTTGATTCATATGGTTTAACAATGCCACGTACCATAGTGTTTCTTTTAGTTCGAACTTAGTAAATCAACTTGTAGGCGATTAATTCAAACATGATTACTTGAACTTCAATGTGATTAATCTCACTTTTTTAAATAATAGTTTTGTAGAAATGAGTAATGTTGATAGATCTTGGATGTATATACGATTAACACCTGATGGTTTCATTAATCCAGAGTATGATGAGGGAGTTAATGCTTTTATTCACTATGCATCTTCTCAACCTGCATATATAGATGGCCCAAATATCAAATGTCCATGTAAAAAGTGCAAACATATTTGTTTTCTTCCTATTGATGAAGTGAATCTCCTTTTTTTTCAAATTATTTTGAGTGGACATGACATGGGGAGCCATTGATTTGTAGCACTAGAAGGGGTAATGAAGTAAACTCATCAATAAATGTGGATGAGTTTGAAGGGGGACTGTATTTAGAACAAATAATGTGGGGGCAATTGAAAATTCTTATGTCCAAATGGTTTATGATGTAGCTAGTTATACCTTTCAGGAAAATATAGAAAATCTTCAAAAAGAACCAAACTCACGTGCAAAACGATTTTTTGACTTACTATAATCAACTGACTATGAATTATAGCCAAATTGTGAGACAATAACTCAATTGCTCAAATATTGAACATAAAGTTTGAAGGCTATATCTCTGATCAAAGTTTTGATAAAATTTTTGGTTGGTATAAAGAATCATTGCCTCCTAATCATACAATGTTTGATAATTTTTACAATATGAAGAAACTTATTAAGGGTCTTGATTTGCCAGTTTAAAAAATTGATTATTGTAAATTGGGATATATGTTATTTTGGGAAGATGATATAGAATTACAAGAGTGTAAATTTTGTAGTCAATCTAGGTTCTAACCTAGAAAGCGTACTATGAAACATAAATTAGTACCTTGGAAGCAAACATATTATTTCTCGTTAACTCTGAGACTTCAAAGACTATATGCTTTTGATGTTACTGCATCTCACATAAGATGACATAATGAACATGAACAAGAAGATGGAATAATGAGTCATCCATCGGATGCAAAACATTTTAATAACACCCATTATGAGTTTACAGCTAAAAGTCAAAATGATATGTTGGGATTGTTGACAGATGGATTCCAACTTTTTGGTCAATCTGGACAACAATATTCATCATGGTTAATTATAATTACTCCTTATAATTTGCCTCCATGGATGTGTATCAATGAGGCATGTATGTTTATGAAAGTGATTGTGCTAGGGCCTAGAAATGAAAAGCATAAAATTGATGTTTTCTTATAACCATTGGTATTTGAGTTGCATCATCTTTGGGAATATGGTGTGGAGACATATGATGTGTGTCTTAAACAAAATTTTGTGTTGGGAGCAACTTTGATGAAGACGATTAGTGATTTTTTTACGTGTGCTATGTTGTCTAGATGGAGCACAATAAGAGAATTGGCTTGTCCTTATTGTGGTAATGATTCTGATGCGTTTTATCTTCCAAACGAGGCCAAAACATCTTAGTTTGACAACCACATGAAATTTCTTCCTATAGATCATCCATTTAGACGCAATAAACAAAAGTTCATTAAGAATAGGATGGTACAAACACCTCCTCCCCCTCACAATACTGGGGAAGAGATATTGTAGGAGATTAATGAATTAAGGTTGCTAAAAGTTACAGAACTTGAAGTTAATGAAGTTAATACAAGCATTAGTAAAAATTTTGGTTAGAGAAACTGAAGTTCTTTTAATATTGTCCATATTAGAAAACTAATTTGATACATCATAATCTAGATATGTTATATATTGAAAAAAATATTTTTGAAAATTTGTGCAATACCATAATGAACACTGAAGGAAGGACAAAAAACAAATCAAAATCACGAACTAATTTGAATGAGTTAAATAAAGATCTTTGCACATGTAAATATCTAAAAACATGTTACACTTTAGACAAAAAAATAAAAGGACATTTTGTGTGAATGGTTGAAAAGTCTAAAGTTTCCTTATGGATATATTTCAAACTTGGCAAGGAGTGTAGACATGAGGATGTACAAATTATTTGGAATGAAAAGTCATGACTGTCATATGTTTATGCAAAGGTTAATTCTAATTGCATTTTGAAAGTTACTACTGAATAAGGTTTGGGAAGCTATAATAGAATTAAGTTTGTTTTTTAAAAGCTTAACATCACCTGAAATAAAGTTGGCTGAAATGGAAAAACTAGAAAGGGAAATTTTAGTAATCTTGTGCAAATTAGAAGAGATTTTTCCTCTAAGCTTGTTTGATTGTATAGAGCATCTATTCATGCATTTAGCATATGAGGCTAAACTTACTACTCCAGTTCAATATCGATGGATGTATTCATTTAAGAGATAATTATAGTAAGTATTTAAATTGGAGTTACAACATGATTTAGTCACAAAATTGTATATCAAAATCCATTTGTAATATAGGTATTTGTATTGCTTGAAGAACAATGTCAAAAACAAGGCTATAATTGAAGGTTTGATATGTAATGCTTATTTAGTAGAGGAAGCAAATACATTTTGTTCACATTATTTTGAGTCACTTGTGCACAAGAGAGAAAGAAAAGTTCCTCAAAATGACGATAGGGGAGAAATGGGTGATGTTGATGGTAACTTATCCATATTCACCTATCTTGGACGAACATATGGATAGTCAATAAGAAGAATGTTAATAAAGGAAGAAATAAAGGCTGCCCATGGTTATATTTTATTGAATTGTCAAGAGGTTCAACCTTTCGTGTAGTAAGTTGAAGTTGATTTTCAAATTGATTTTTTGGGTTTTCGAAGTTAATATTGTTCACAACTAAAATATATAATAATGCCTTTAGATTATACGAGGAATGGTTACGCTAGCTAATGCTTGAAAAAACATAGG
>JANKYF010000009.1:14069717-14081210 GCA_029829435.1 Erythroxylum hondense
AAGGGCCCTTTTAAATCAAAGTTCAAATGTTTTATTTTTAAATCTTACGTAAAATCATTTATAAAAAAATCTTAGGTAAAATTAGAAGTCAACTATACGATTTAAGTTTCATTCTAATTCTTATATGTCACCCTAGGTTTTTTTTAGAAAACTCTCTGTAAAATCATAAAGTCTTAGGTATTTAACCACAAATTTTATTTTATTTACTTAGTCTACTTTATTTATTTCATACCTGAGGTTATTTTCACTTTGAAAATTTTAGTTTTTAGATTTAAGTGTTTGACAAATAAAATAGAGTGATTAATACTTTCCTTAACTTATAATTATACTTTAAAATCAATTTTCTAATTAATAATGTTTTATTTTTCCTTCAAAGCTTTTTTTAATCTTTTGTTAATTAGATATATGACAACTCCATTTGAATACTTATTTAATATTCAGTCTCTTTGTTATTAAGACGTCCAAAAATGCAAACGACAATATGATTTATATACTTCTCGAGAAGGACTGTCAAAGGTATTACATATTTAGAATTTGATATTTAGGATACAAAAGTTAAAAGGACATATTGATACAAACAATTAATTGTTACACACTCCTAAATGGTTCATATTACCTCGTGTGTTTGTATAGACAATTTATTGACATTTAATACTTATATTTATCTATTTTTTTATCCATCAAATCTTTTGATAAAAAAAATATAAAAAAAGAAGGTCAAAAGAGTGACAGTAAAAAGTAGTGACAAGATGGTAACTATTCATAGTTAGATCCTAACAAAACTCGAGGAATAATACATTACAAAATGTGGAAAAACCAACATCAAATCTTAACAAAACTCCATTTGTTAAGATAACTTGTCAATTTAGAAATAGATTTGTTGAGGGAGTACCAACCGAAGCAAGTCTTTAGTAGGAGACAGAGACACTATCACTTGTATCAGTTTCACTATTTCAACTCTGCTTTAATCCATCTCATTTACACATTCATATAGATATTATATGAGAATAAGATTGAATTAAAATAGGGTTGAAATTATAGAATGACACGGATTATTTATTCATTTTAAAAGAAAGCTGGAGCTAATTACAAAATAGTAGGACACAAGTTCCTAACTGATCCTCAATAAGAAAGTGGTGACATCCAAAAGATGTAGTGTAAAAAAAAATAACCCTAATAATAAAATAGGCTATCTAAGAAGCCAACTAATTTACACATTTGTGACTTTCTCGATAAATTGTAAAAAAAAAAAAAAAAAAACGCAACTATTTTTTGAAAGCAACTGGGACAAGCGAAGTAATACGGTGAGGATTGAGGACCAAGGAAAGGGAGTCAACCGGCGTAGGTTGACTGGTAAGTGATTGAGTGGGTTAACCCAATCCAACCCAACCCACCGAGGACGAAGGCTCAATCAAGTGATCAACCAGCGTGGGTTGACTGAAAAGTGACTCAACCCAACCCTACCCAACCCACTGAGGAGTCAACCGGCGTAGGTTGACTGATAAGTGCGTGAGTGGGTCAGCCCAACCCAACCGAGAAAGTTACGTGGTTCGGTACTTTGAACATTTTCTCAGCTCTTGTGTAAATAGGAACCGGACGCACTGCAGTCCTATATTTCAGTTCAGAGCGTGCCGAATCAAAGTCTTCTCATACTATACTTCTCACTTGTTGCCTCTAGTACTTAGGTACAATGCTCTACACGACGATCAACCTCTCTTCTCTCTTTCTTTCTTAAGTCCCATTGGTGTGTTTGTTGAATTCAGATCCAATGAATCGGTTCACTTTACGCTTTTTACTTCTTGTACAAAAGCAAGAATCAAAATCAATAAATGATCGATTGATTTTGTTATTTTTCATGGAAGTGGAATGTTATAGTCGGCCAGTGGGAAGATTGCATTTTGTTGTTGATAATCAATTTTCATGCTTTTTCTGTGAAAATTTTTATATATCAACAGTGATAAACTGCATTTCTCTGCTTAACTGGGACATGGAATGGAAAGCATGTCCTCACTTGTCATGTATAAGCTTACCCGTGATCGAGCATTGTTTTTAATTAAATCGTTTTTATTTTCATGGTTTGTCCAAACGATTATTGGTTTGGTTTTGCAATTTCTGCAGATTCTATTGTAGTTCACAATGGCTCCAGCATCAGCATCAGCATCAGAAATAAAATCCAGAGGTGCTGTAAAATTTCCAGTAAAGCTAAACATTTCTAATTTATTCATGTAACTTCTAGCGTAGTTTCTTCAGTGCAGAGTGAAATATTGAGAGTTGATCGAGTTTTGGGATTTATGGTTTATGATTCTTTTTGTGCTCTGTTTTCTCCTAACGAATTTATTTACAGTGAATTCATTTTATAAATTGGTGCTGTTTTTAAAAATTGATGCCACTGGTTGTCTAATTACCTTGGTTTGTATCTGCGCAGATGTTTGTATTGTTGGCGTTGCTCGTACACCACTGGGTGGATTTCTTGGTTCATTGTCGACTCTATCTGCCACAAAGCTCGGATCTATTGCTATTCAGGGTTAGGATACGATCTTTTTCATTCCAGTTGCTGAATCTTGTATTATCTCCTTCATGTTGAATCTGTATTTTTTTGTTTACTCTTCCCTGTGTAAATTGCAGCTGCTCTTAAAAGGGCCAACATTGATCCATCCCTTGTACAAGAGGTCTTCTTTGGCAATGTCCTTACTGCAAATCTAGGTCAGGCTCCTGCTAGGCAGGCAGCATTAGGTGCTGGGATTCCCAATTCAGTCGTTTGCACCACTGTTAACAAAGTTTGTGCTGCAGGGATGAAAGGTGTTTTCCTGGCTTCTAACATTTTCTTTTAATCGTGTATGATTTGTTTTCCTCAAGGAACAACATTAGACCATATGAGATTCCTCCTTTTTGGACATTGCAGCAACTATGTTTGCAGCACAGAGTATACAGTTGGGCATCAATGATGTTGTTGTTGCTGGTGGCATGGAAAGCATGTCTAATGTGCCCAAATACTTTGCAGAAGCAAGGTTGGTTGATTATTTCCATCAGTGTAATTATAGTTATTTTTAGTTTGGAGAATTTCTGATAAAGCAATCAATAAAAGCAGGAAGGGATCTCGCCTTGGACATGATACCCTTGTTGATGGAATGCTCAAAGATGGACTATGGGATGTTTATAATGATTTTGGAATGGGAAACTGTGCTGAAATTTGTGCAGATAATCATTCAATAACTCGGGAAGAGCAGGTAATGTGCAACACTTGCAACTAGCTGCCGCTCAATAAAAATTGTTGAGCTTAGTTGGAATCATGCAACTTGTTAGCAGATGTCTCTACTATCTTAATGTAAGACTAGAACTAAGTGGACCTATTGTTTTGTTATTGTGTGGTCATATGTATAGATCAATCCCATAAGGATATTTTAAATACTAGGTCTAACTCTCCTACTATTATATAATTTATAATAATGAATGTGGTTGCTTAAAACTAAGACTAAATTAAATTAAACAGATCGAAATACCACTAGACATAATCAAACAAATAATAATATTTAGAATAAAATTCTCCCTAACATCATCTTGTACCTTTGATTTAACTAATTAGAAAGTCTAATTCCTTGGATCAACGAAGTCTCCTAGTGCAATCAGTTATCACCTTTTGATGTCTAGCCACTTATCTCTCAACTCATTAACCAATATATCTATGATTAACATTTAAGAATGTACTAAGTTCTGTGATACTTCACAAAAGGTTGCCCTAATTCCAAAAGGGTTATATAGGTCTATTTTTAGCATATTATTCAATTGTGCCTAGCTTAATCTATAAATGGGTTCTTTCGATAACATCTACTTGTAAATTAAGATCATGATTAAGCTTTCGCTTATACATAAGTAGTGTTAAGAACAACATAATATTTTACAAACATAGGACTCTTTATAAGAAAACTAAAATCAAGCTATACAAGTATTCGTTAGAGTTTCATCTAATATTTATGTCAAATAAATTAGGTATTAATCATTTTTGAAATGACAAAAAGAAACAAAATAATAGAACTTGTTGCAAATGTTTCTCCTGATAATCATCTCAACTTGCTGACATACTCTGCTTTCTTGGAATGATTATGATCTTTGATCTCATTGAAGATGGTTGCAAGATGTGTTTTAGGGCTTTTAAAATCTAAAATTTTAATAGGGCTTTTAAAATCTAAAATTTGAAGTGGCATTCTGTTGATAATATAGGTGGCTGAAAGGACTGCATCACCCTAATATTCCTTTGGAAGATTCATTGTGAACATGAGTGATCAAGCAACCTCTAGAATGTGTCTGTTCTTCCTTTCCGCAATTCCGTTCTGTTCACTATTATAGGCATAACTAGTTTGATGTACTATTCCATTAGAATCTAGATAAGCATGAAATTTGCCATCCATATACTCCATTCTATTATTTGACCTTAAGATCTTGACTCCAGCATCATGTTAAGTACAAATCATTTTGTGAAAAGATTGGAAGAATGAAAATACTTCACTCTTGGTTTTCATTAGATAAACCCACGTCAATCGGGTGCAACAATCAATAAAGGTCACAAACCATTTATGGCTAGAAAGAGAGGGAGTTTGAGTAGGACCTCAAATATCGGAGTGAATGGTCATAAAAGGAATAGAACTCTTATTATTTGATAAATGATGAGAACTTCTAGTGTGTTTAGCAAGTTCGTATGCTTCACAAAACAAAGAATTAAAATAAGTTCTTTTAAACAAGTTTGGATAAAGTTTTGTTAGAACAAAAAATGAGGTATGTCCTAACCGCCGATGTCACTGAAGAATTTCCTTATTAATCACATCATTTCCAAAAGACGCTGAATGTGCAACTGTCAGGCGCCCTTCTCCCAAGACATATAAGCCATCATGTAGTCTACTAGTTCTAATCCTCTGCCCTGTGTGAAGGTCCTGAAGAATACAATAGTCAGGAAAAAAATTAACTTTGCAATTGAGATCCTTAGTGATAGAACTGACAGAGAGAAGATTAATAGGAAAACAGGGTACGTGAAGTACTGAGGATAGGGTAATATTGGGAGTACAGTTAATAGAACCTGTACTAGATACGGAAGTAAAAGACCCATCTGCTATTCTAACATTATCTCTGTTGTTTCCATGAGAGTATGTTAAAAAATTCTTTTGAGAGCCTGTCACATGTCTGTTAACTCCAGAGTCTATAATCTAAGGATTAACTTTAGAATTGTAGTGCTCAATACCTAATTTGGCAAGATTTGATGCACCAACTGTGGAAGCAGAGTCCGCTTTTGAGAGAAGCTATCTTAAAGCCTGAAGTTCCTCATTGGATAATCCTCCTGCTAACGATGTTTCGGACATTCAGTTCCATCAGCCAAGTGAGCCTGACCTCTTACCACTAAGCTACCTCATTTTCCACGACTCAGATTAGGCCTTCCATGCAATTTCCAACAGGTTTCCCGAGTTTGTTGTGATTTTCCACAGTAATCACAATGTAAGTGATCCTTATTAGAAGAGGTATTTGTAGGTTTCACCTTTTCAGTAGAACTTGCTACTAATCCTGCTTTCTCAATGATAGGTGTATGTAGCATAACATTTCACCTACTTTCTTCTTGTTGTACTAGAGAATGTGCGAGCTGAACAGAAGGGAAAGGATCTTTTCCAAGTATTGCCCCTTGTATATGATCAAACTCTGGATTAAGACCTGCTAAAAAATCAAATACCCGATCTTCTTCTATCATTTTTTGGAATCTAGCAACGTCTTTTGAGCATTCTGCTTGAAAATCCTGATAGTAATCTAATTCCTGCCACAACCCATATAACTCCACAAAATACTGTGATACATTCATATCTCCTTGCTTCGTGTTGTGTAACTTATTACGAAGATAAAAAATTTGAGCTTTGTTACCTATTTGAGAGTAGGTCAGAGAGGTAGCTTTCTATATCTTTGCTGTTGTGTCAAGTAGCAAGTATGTTCGAGCAATCTCCGGCTTCATTGAATTGATGGGCCAAGACATGACAAGAGAATTCTCGGACTCTCACTGATTGTAATCAGAATTGTTGACGTCAAGTCTCTTACTGTCATCATTAATGTAACCCTGTAATCCTCTAACTTTGATGAACAACAAACAAGATCTTGACCAAGAAAGATAATTAGTTCCATCAAGTTTTACGGGACTAATTTGAAGTGAAGGGTTATCGGAACTCGACATAATTACCTTCTTTCCTTTCATCTTCTTTAGTGTTGCTTAGAACAACAAATAGAAGCTGTTTAAATAATTGTACTGCTGCTGGTATATGGGCAGAAACGTTACCAAACAAACTAGAAATACTACACCGAAGAGAGGCAAGGAAGCAAGGGTACTTGTGGAGGATTAAGGTACGTTTGACACCACCAGCGGAGAGGCAAGAGGCCGGTGACTCTGCTGGAGAAAGAACGACGGAGAATACTGGCAGGAGGGCGGCGCGTGCTGCCCACGTGCGGAAACGACAAGATGCTGTGGTGACGTGTGGTGGTGTGTGGAGGTCCGGTTGACGTCAGGTCTTTCACGGTGGTGGTTGCCGGTCACTGCTGAAGCTATCTAGGAGGGTGGTGAGAAAAACAATCGTTGCTGTTTGGGGCGAGTACAAACTCAGCCGGTAAAGAACAGCCGGAAAAAATAAAAACAACAGTCCCTAAATTAGATAGGGCTCTGATACCATGTTGAAAGTGTTTATTTGTATTAACTATTTCTGTACATAAGTATGAAGTATACTTAGATGAGTTTTGATATAAGACTGATAATGTGAAGAGAATAAGGGAAAGATATTCGAGATTGTCATGAACATGCATGATATATATTTTTATATATATACTTGTGCATAAAGGAATGCTTATAAGTGTGCCATCACTAATGTGCGTGCATCGTGTGTTGGCATATTGATGTACAGGATAAACATCTGCATTCAAATGTCTCCAGATCATTGAAGCTAGTACTAATCTGGAGCGTACTGCGAGTAGACCTAGATGTTCTCATTTTATTGTTTGTTTTGTTTGAATTTGGTATTAATTGACTATTAGATGATGTTGTTAATGTGAATGATTGTGTTGAATTCTGGACAGAAGGTCCGATGATTGTGATGTGTGTTGAGATATTGAAGTGTTACTTATATGTGAATGAGATGAAATAAGTGTGCATAATATGATTTCTAAATGTCGGACCATGGTTTGATGACAAGTGTGTTTTTGAATGTGTGTTTGCCTATGAATGAAATGTGATTCTCAACTTAATGTAATCTAGCTATTAACTATAAGAAATCTCTCAATTATAGGAGAGATTATAGGAGCAATAATAAACATATCAATACAAGATCAATCCTTATCAATACAAAATCAATTCTAATATCTCTAGTCAACAAATCATATACGGCTGTACTTCCAAGCATATTGCTCTTATTGCTGATAAGTTAATCCATATTGTTGACTGGTTTTTCTGTTTCAGTCTGGAACTGGAGGTCCTCTATTTGCAGGAGCCTGTATATCGAAAGTGCTTCCTTCTCAGGTGAAGCATTTCCTTCATCTTCTTTGTAGCAAGTTCTCAAGCTTTGAACCCAACCATTTTCAGTATAATTGAAGTGTGAAATTCTAGTTTCACTAATACACCTGGAGGCTGATGCATGGCACAAAGGAACAGAATTTTCATGGGATTTGAATTTTGAAGACTGCAAAAAACCTTCTAAATACTTTGAATTGTTGAAATTGATTGTTAGGGGCTTTTGATATGACCTAGAACACTTAACTTTTTTGAGACCTAGCACACGTTACTTTTTTTATGTGATCTAGCACAGTTAACTTTTTTGATATGACCTAGCACAGTAAACTATCCATGTAGATATCGTCAGCCAGTTGACTGTAATTTCTTTATCTATGTGGGTCTAGTGTAGAAAGACAGATTCATTAGAAATCAATGAATTTCACAACGTCCATCAGGTTCTTCATATGTAGAAAGAGTCAAGTCATCAACTGATTTACTAGGTAGGGAAGAAAATTTACAAGATGGATATGGGAATAAAGGATCAACTGATTTACTAGGTAGAGAAGAAAATTTACAAGATGGATATGGGAATAAAGGACTTCAGACTTGACCTTGCCAACAAAATTTAGTAGCATGGACTATGGGCAGACTAGTTTCTGATTACTAATGTTTCCATGTTCACTTGTTTTCCCTTCAGATTGTGATCTGTTCGAGGAATGGAAGTGTTTATTCGTTTGAAATGGTGAGTTAGTATTATTTGTTAGCAAAAATTTTGACCAGCTATTCTTTGCATCATAATTGGTAAATTGATGTGCTCCCATGCAATAAAATCTTCTTGTTGCTGAAGCTTAAATCATTGTAATGAGTATAATGTCCATTATCTTAGACTAAATGAGAATGCTAATAGTTCTTATTTCTTGAACACTCCTCATTACTGCAGCTATCAACCCAGGGATGGCATAATTTGTGGATTATTTTTAATTAGGGATGTTTGGAACGTCAACTGGTTGATAGGAATCCTTAGGCTATTGTAGGCCTGGTTATGTTGACAAACTTGGCATATAACAGAAAACCAAATTGCTCTCAAATATTAGTTTAGCTAATTACTATCTTGTTAGTTGGCCACATATATCCGATTCATTAATACTTTGTTCATTGTAGTCTTAAACAGTTTTAACCATTATTACTTCAACTGGTAGAACCTGTGAATGAATGGGTCCAACTGCGAGTCTGTTAGCCACAGTAAATCTGGCTCATAAAATGCTGGTGAATTAGGAACAGTTGGACCGGAACTGTCTCTGATCGTTCTACAATTAAACAAAATTTATTCCTTGGATTATATTCCTTCTTCTTTGAGTTACTTGCTCTTAGCTTATATCTTTGTAGTTCTAAGAAAAAGTCTTCATCCTTTTCACATCTGATGGAATTGAGAAGTTCTCAAATAAAAATTAAGAAAGAACTATTGTCATATTTTCCCAGATTTTGAATATTGAATGCAGGACTATGTTTGGTAACAAATGATGAGATCTTTGAAAATAAACTAATACAATAATATACCATTCTGATTATTCTCAGTTCCTTTAATATTTTCCTAGAGAGGAAAAACAAAACCTGCTAAAATTGTTATGTGAAATATACCAATTCATTTATGGACTGGTCACATAATCAGGTAAACTATAATTATTATTGTCGTAAATTTGTAACCTCCTAAAGCAAAGCTAGATGTTAAATGGCGAGAAATGGTTAAATCCTACGTGCAGTTGGAAGGGATTACAGCTTTGGGACATTACATAAAAAGGGAATGCACTATTTTATCATCTTTCCCCTAATATGTTTTGACATTTTAATTTTGGGGTTCATATCAGGAAAAGGGAGATCTACTCTGGGAATACAATGTTGGAGATCCAGTCACTGCCTCTGCTTATATTGATGAACACTTAGAGCTGATATCTGATTCTTCACATTTCTTACAGAGGTAACGTGCTCAAACTTATCTATACAAATATGTAAACTGTGATTTATGTTTTCATAAATTTCCAGGTTAGTTTGCGTATGTGGAAGTTCTGGAAGCATACATTTGCTTCGTGTGACAGTTGATGTTGTGGCAGAGGCAAATCAACCAAGCAAATATGTGGTCCATGAATTTGCTAGCACGAAGCTTGCAGGAGACATTTTTTCTTCACCTGTGATGATTGGCGGTAAGGTTTTCGTTGGTTGCAGGGACGATTATTTGCACTGCATAGCTGTTGACCCTGGAAGTTAGGAGGAATAATCATAGTTACGTTATCAACAATAATCAATTGTGTTGAAAATTTTGAAGTTCACAAGGGAGATCCATTTTTGCATGGGCCATTTTCAGTGCTGATTTGGAGTTTCTGCCCGGACGATGACAATTTCTTAATCATGGAAGTCTTATGTTTTGTGCATCATTGTCATCACACGTGACTAAATGATCTTGAGGTTACTTTGATCAAGGACAAAATGGCCTCAGTATTGTCGAGATGCTATGGCAGCCATCATCATTTAACTCGTTGGTGCAAGAAACTTTACAAAATGAATGAATGTCAGTTGGGGTAATATCTTCTGTCTCTGCTATGAATTTATGAAATTAATAAGCTGAAATGATTTGAAAGCATTTGATAACGTTTATTTATGGTAGGCTTTATTCAATCATCAAATGAAGCATCACCTGGACAGTAAGGCTGCAATTTACGCAATGTTGATAATTTGAAGAAGTATACCATTCAAGAAGAGACTAGTCCATTTGCTACAACATTTGCAGAGCTTTTTATTTCCATTTGGTTATTACACGTATAATCCTCGTATCATAGAGAGTCCAAGGTGCGTCCAGCTCCAGGTTTGTCTCAATAGTGCGGCTGCTGGCAAGCATTGAATGGCATCTTTAGTACTAAGAGACTTGTTACCTTTTTGTTTATTCCTTCCCTGTATAGGATCTATGGGCCATTAGTTTCCCTATTAACACCTTAGTTACCTGATTTCTCGAATTTAGAGTTTGGATGACTTTTGTTAAATGGAATATTGTTTATACTTATATCATTTAAGTTCAAAGGTAAATTATACTATTTAGTGGCAGAGACTAAGATGTTTCGTTGGATGTATAATCTTACTAGAAAAAAGGTTAGAAATATTGTGATAAAAGACAAATTAAGGATAGTTAACTTTGGTCAAAAATTAAGGGAGATAAGATTTATGTGATTTAGTCATGTAAAGAGGGGATGTTCTAATACACTATTGAGAAAATGCAAGAATGTTGTAATCTTAAGAGAGAGAGATCTAAGAAAAATTGGAGCGATAAACAATTATATGGTTTTGTTAGAGCTTATTAAAGATTTGACCCCTAATAAGAAATTTTGGCAAAATAAAATATAGGTAAAAAGTCTCGTTTTTAAAAGTCTTTAAATCTTTTCTTTGGATTTAACCTTAATATTTTATTTTTAATATTTCCCTTGACTATTTTTTAGTTACTTGTTTTATTTATTATTTATTTATTTATTTATACTTATTTTGTCTTATATTTTTATTATCTTTATTCTATTATTTATTTTATTACTTATTTTATATTTTAATGTATTTGTATTTGTATTTGTATCCATTCCTTTTATTTTCTTTTTTATTTTTATTATTATTTTCTTCCCTGTAGCTCTTATCAAATTCATAGGTTATACGAAGATTAGTATTACCTTATGAATGTATAACCTCCAACAATATTTAAGTCAACAAGTTGGTAGAACTCTAAATAGAATAGAAGAATAAGCCAAGATTACTATACTTATTAATAATAAGGCTTGAACTCTTTAACAATTTAATTAAATTATGGTTATAGTCTCAATTAAACTTGTTAAAATTATAATTAATTCTAATTAAATAACAATTATATTAAAAAAGATCCTATATTTATATTGATTTTTATTTATCAAATATCTTACATTTGATTTTTCAAACTTTATGTCGAATCTAATTTTATTGAATTG
>JANKYF010000009.1:14081310-14108872 GCA_029829435.1 Erythroxylum hondense
GGGGAATATTGTAGTTAAATGATGACATTACTGAGAAAGGCAGAGCTCTGAAATCTGCCAGTGTCAACTCATAAGCAAATTCAATACAAGCCTCCGATTCTTCTCTTTATTTCTGCTATTACACCCGTTTTACATTTGTTTCTTCTGTTACATTGCATTGTCTTATCAAGCTCCCTATGCAATGAAAACACGAACAAATGTCAATTTGGTTATAGGAGAAAAAGCTTCAGTATAAGGTGTATAACCTTTAACTATCAATCGAGCTTTTAAACGATAAACAATGTGATTAGGATTGAATTTAACATTGAACACACAATGACAAAGCATACAAGGCCAACATCTCTTCTTCCATGGCTTGTCTCTATCTAGGATGATTCAAAGCTTTTGAAGCAGAATTAGGTACAGGTATAGAAGATAAAGTGGACACAAAAGCAGCATATGATGGTGATAATGAATCATAAGAAATAAAGTTTGAGATAGGGTGTGATGTACAAGACCTTCCTTTACGGAGGGCAATTGGCCAATCATGATCATCATATGGTGGAGTTGAAGATGAAGAAGACAATGGTGACGAGTGTTAATGATGCAAAAGAACTTAAAGTTTATAAGAGAAATAAAAGAGGGAAGATCAACCAATCATAAGCTTTAATTTGACAGGATGAGGATTGGGAATTGAATTAACATCAAAGTTAAGGCTGAAATCCATATTATATTAGGATTCCTTATTAGATGGGAAGTAGTAGTGTTATAGTATTCTATTTTAGATATTATATCCTAGTTCTTTAGGACTTATAGAATTTTTATTAGAATATGATTTAAATTAGAAATCCTTTTCTTACTAGAACAAGGATTCTAAGAACTCTATATATATGTACTTGTCTTTCATCAATAAAATGGCAATCTAGAATTTTTCTATAACTTGAGAGTTTTCAATTCGAAGGTGTGATGCTTTCTTCTCAGAATTAGAGCTTAGGAGTGATTCTTAGACCTTAGGAGTGATTCCTAACCCTAGGAGTGATTTCTAGTTTTCTACTATCCATTCTTTGTGTTCTTTCCTAAAATTCCAGCCCTAGCTCAAATTCCAGCCCTCTTAAACCTACATTCTAGCCATCTCAAACTTATATTCCAAGCATATCAAACCCTAAAATCCTAAGCCTAAAATTCCAGCAATCAAACCTTAAATTTCCAGCTTTACAAAATCTGAAAATTCTGCATTCCTAGCCAAAATTCAACTTTGAAACCTAATATTCCAGCAGCCTAATGGCATCCACACTTCCTAATTTTGTGCTTTAACTACTAGTTCATAATTCCTCTATTTGTCCTACATTGTACTTCTTGATGAGTGCATCGAGTATAGACCTACAAATCAGGACGAGATAAAAGTTCCAAAGGAGTAGGATTAGTTTCAGGAACTGGAGTGACATAATTAGGAGCCATAAAGTTCCAAAGGAATGATCAAAAGGAATTGGTAGACACTTATCAGTGTCAGTAGATACAGACTGAGTATTAAAAAATATGGTGTATCTTCAAAGAATGTAACATCAATAACGAAGGGCTGAAACATTTGTACCCTTTTTGCATACGAGAGTACCTGAGAAAAAAGCACTTTATAATTTATGGATCTAATCTATTTGTGCCAAGTTGAAGCTGATGAACAAAACAAACACAACCAAATACCTGAGGACTAATAGAAAAGCTGATAGGAAAGAGGGTAGAGAATGGAGTTTTACTCATTAACACAGAAGATGACATTCGATTGATAAGAAAACATGCAATAAGTACATCATTTCCCTAGAAACTTTTGGGTACATTCATGTGGATTAACATGGTATGAGTTGTTTCAACAATATGTTGGAGTTTTCTTTCAGCTACTTCATTTTGTTGAGGAGTATGTCGGCTGGAAGATTGATGTTAAATACTCTGTTATTTCAAGTAGTTGGAGATTGAACTAGAGAAATATTCTCTAGCATTATCACTACGAAGAATATTGATTTGGGTATTAAACTGATTTTGAATTTCAGCACAGAAAGAACAAAAGATAAGAGAATAACTCTGAACAATCTTTCATTAGAGATAACTAAGTTATTTGAGAGAAATCATCAACAAAAATTATGAAATACTGAAATCCCAACTTGAACTTGACACGAATTGGATCCAAATATCTATATGAACTAACATAAAGGTTCTTAACTCTTTTACTAACTTGAGGGAAAAACAAAGTACGATGATGTTTTCTAAGATGATATGGCTCACAATTTAAGCTAGAAATAGACTTTTAACACTAGTTTTACTTTCTTGGGATTTTCTAATGATGGGTGACCCACTCAACTATGAATATCAATGAGAGAGATTAACATTGGATATGCAATGAATGATTTGCAACTCGCCAAAGTAGGATATTCCATTTGATTCACTCCATTCTCCAATCATCATCTTGGTCTTCAATTCCTAGATAATGACATTATCAAGGTAGAAAAATAAAGTTGTTTAGTCAATTTGCTTATAGACATAAGATTGAAAGGAAGGCTTGATACAAATATTGTAGAGGGTAAAGTGAGAGAGGGACAAGGATGAGATGATCCAACATCTTTAATAGTGGCTGTAGATCCATCAACAATGAGAAGTTTATCATTATGAGAGGCAAGTAAAGGAACGATATGGTCAAAATTAGTTATTTTACCTGAAATATGATTAGTGGAACAGAATCCAATGCCTATGACTATTTTTTAGGAATAGATGAATAACAGGCTGTTGGGTTACCTCGATGAGCCACAGATGTCATAGAAGAAGTTGATGCCTGCTTAGCTAACTGATATTGCAAATACTTGGTGTATGCATCCCGAGATAAGGTAACAGATGGTTGTCAAGCTATACCCAAAGAATGTTCTTCAAGAGACGACATATGAGCTACTTGTAAATGGGGATTCTTATCCAACAGGTCGTCTCATCATGTCCGCCTCTATCACAATGTGTGCAGTGAAGTCATGAGTCTTTGCCATGATCTCCTTTACCCCTATGAACACCACATCCTTCTCGACTTCCCCCATAACCCCCTTTGGCTCGTGAGCCAGATTGTGCCGCAAGTGTTGACCTATTAGAGTTATTCTCCAGTGGACTTTCCTAAGCCATAGAATGAGAGAGTCTAGAATATACTTTAGCTAAGGATAGAAAGTCTTCTCCCAAGATTTTTGCTCATATAGGCTTAAACTCAGGTTTCAATCCAGCTAGAAATGTCATGGTCATTAAGTGCTCCTTTAGAATTTGCATCTCCTTAACATTAGATGTAATTTGAAAGAGAGAAATCAACTCTTCAAATGCACGTTTCACTTTCCCAAATTATCCAAACAAAATTCCTTCTTATCTGGACTGAAATAACTTGACAGAGATATGACACATGCAAAGCATATTACCGGAATATAGAAGCTTGGTATAGTCCTAAGCTTGTTTACAAGTACTAATATGAGAAAATAGGATTGAGATTTCAGGTTCCATAGAATCGAAAAATATGTAGTAATTGTGCATCATCAGCTTGCCAATTTTCCAATATTTTCTGATGTGAGGTGGGACAACTTTCTTTGACCTTTGAAGAACAATTCTACATTGTTATACCAGAAAGAATAGTTGTTACTATTCAAACATTGTTTGGCGATTTGCAAAATGAAAGAACCCATTGTTGCGATAATTGTCGGAACACTCGTTAGTGATTTATTATTAGAGTCTGGCATCCTCTTGGTATATTTGATAAGTTTTCTGACTAACGAATGCTAGTAATACTGCTAATGGCGTTCCAGAATATATGAAATACTTTACTATTGTCAAGATACCCAAGTTCTAGTTGGCTTTTGCATAAAGCAAGATGCGAACCCTGTTCACAATGAAGAGGCGAGCTGACCCATTAAATTGCCATTGTCGAAGGTCGTCAGATGGCAGCGCATGACGTCTACGCGCCTACACACAAATGATTTTCTGATGACACCATTGATGCTGTGGTGATCGACGGAAACTCTTGGTTGCTTTTGTGTGCTTGTGTGTTTGGTTTTTGGTTTTTGGTTTTGGTGAGTGGAGGTAAGAGTTTTGGGTAGGTCAAAAAGTTTCAGGGTTTTACGGTAAAAGAGGTTTTGGACAGGTATGAGGTTTTGAGGATTTGGGATTAACTTGACTTTGATACCATGTCAAAATTAGAGAATGGTAATTGAGGGCTTGATAGAATCTCAAGACTCTCATAGCCTTTATATAGAACCAATTACATAAGATCTTACACATAAAGAAGAAATCATATAATAAAGAGGAAATCATAGAAAGTAAACTTTTCCTAATATAGTAAAACTTTCCTAACAACATGCACATCAATAGCTGGCTTTTTAAGATGCTCTTTTCAATTTATTTGACATGCATTTTTATAATTGATCTTTCAATGACTTGTTTTTGTGATTATTGTAGGATAACTATGCTATTCAGAGCTTCGAACGTGGTATTGCTGCTCAAGATAGTGGGGCCTTTACATGGGAAATTGTTCAGGTGAGACATCTAGTATTCAGTCTATTGTTGTCGTCTTGATTTTTTGTTTCAATGTCATGTATTTAATGTTGATTTTTCCTTGATGGTCTGTTTCCAGTATCATGTATTTAATGTATTTCGTTGCAGGTTGAAGTGTCTGGTGGAAGGGGAAGGCCTTCCACTATTGTTGATAAGGATGAAGGTTTGGGAAAGGTATATATTGTTTCTTCTTTGTATGTTATTGCTCAGACAGTTGTTGGCATGTAATTGTGAGGTTAGCTAATTTAGTTGCTTATTGGTAGTGTGGAAATAATCATAAGAATAATGTCTAATTCTTTTTGCATTATTGACCATTTGATCTTAAAATTTGTGAAAGAATTGATTCGCCATTCCAGGAAGGTGAGAAGCTTAGTTAAATTTCAAGGCCAACTTCCTTCCTTCGTTTGTGGTCATCTGCTCTAGTGCTGCCTCATTTAGTTGCATGCTGTTCTGCACAGTCCCTTCCGAATCTCTGGTTGAGATTCAGTAAACTTTCTACTTGTCATGCTATCAGATTCTTATGTGCTGACTTTTATATTTTCTAGTTTGATGCTGCAAAATTGCGGAAACTCCGGCCAAGTTTCAAAGAGAATGGAGGCACTGTTACAGCTGGCAATGCCTCTAGCATAAGGTTTTCTTCATACACTTCATAGTGACACAATTTTCAAGTAGCGTCTTCTCATTAAAATCCTCATGCACATACTTATCTCAAGAAATATTATGTTGCCTGGTGCATTTTTCTACTTACGACTTGTTAAAACATTTTATGGTGTGATCAAGTTTTATGATTTGAAGGCGTTAAGCATGTTATTCCTTGTGAATATGTTGGGTAGAGTTGTGCTTACTGCACTATTCTTTTCAAAATTAGAGCTAATACTTAACTGAAAGTATATTTAACAGCGATGGTGCAGCAGCTTTGGTACTTGTGAGTGGAGAAAAGGCCCTTAAGCTTGGGCTACAAGTGATTGCCAGAATCACGGGATATGCTGATGCTGCTCAGGTAATTCATGAACATATCAAATACTGAAAAAGTATGCTGGAGCAGTTCCAAACACTTGAAATTAATGAATTGAGGAGTTTGCCATACAAACATTGTGATCCTTGTAATTTTCATCCATAATGAACATATTTCACTATGCAGGCACCAGAGTTATTTACAACTGCTCCGGCCTTGGCAATCCCAAAAGCTATTTCAAATGCTGGGTTGGATGCTTCTCAAGTTGATTACTATGAAATAAACGAAGCCTTCTCGGTTAGTATTTTTCTTTGTTCGTTTTCTTATCTTCGGTCACATATCTGGTTGGAAAGCTCCTAATTGATAATGGTTAAGCAGGTTGTGGCTCTTGCAAATCAGAAACTACTAGGACTTAATCCAGTGAGTATCTGAACATAGTTGTTTGTATTCCAATCTTTTTGTCCTTGTATTTTTGCCTGCATGTTAGTGCATAGAAGTGCAATGCATGTCTTAAGATATTGACCATTCTTGACACTGTGTTCATAAAATGCTGCATATGGATTCCACCCATTGCTTCACTTGGTTCTTTATACCAGTTCACATTCCCTGTCGGTTTTTGCTAAATATTTGAATTTAGGAAAGCATAATGAGGCACATTATTAATCTGCCAACAGGACAAGGTTAATGTACATGGTGGAGCTGTATCCCTGGGGCATCCTTTAGGTTGCAGTGGAGCCCGGATCTTGGTCACGCTCTTGGGGGTATGTTTCTACTGGTTGAATAATTATTTTGATAATTGATGGATACGCTGAACCATCATCCCAACTTTCTTGGTGTCAAACGATTATGATAGATAATTGTGTGCTGTATTGTATGTATGCTTCTGCACATTGGACCACGTGTTAATGTTAATTTGTAATTCAGTTGTGAGACTGTTGGCATAATGTAGGTACTAAAGCAGAAAAATGGAAGATACGGTGTTGGTGGTATTTGCAATGGGGGAGGAGGTGCATCAGCCCTTGTTGTAGAGCTTCTGTAGGCCTTCAATAATTGGTAACGTATACATCGTCCACATGACTTGTTTTTGAGTTACCAAAACCCAATGGTAGTTCCAACTATTATATTAACACTATATCGATGCATGTGGATCGTATTTCTCTTGTGCTACTGGTGAAAGATTTGGTTGCATTTCAATCGTTTAAGTTGCAGCGTAAAAATTGTGTTTGCTATATTGTTTCTTATGTGCTCTTTTCATTGACTAAAACGAAAATTTTCTGATATGGTGGGAAGAATATAATTTTCTATTTCAAGTAGATTAACTTTCATTTGATCTTTCTGAACACTGGACTACATACAGGAGCCGATCAAGCTTCAACTCCTCGGTGCATGTGGGTGACTCGGTCCACCAGAATTAACAGGAGGTTAGGACCTCGTGGAAGACATTATGTCAGTCTCAGTATTTGATGTCCTGCAATTTTATTCGGCTTCCATCTTCGTTTTCTTCATCAATAAACCAGAAGTGCATTTAGTTTGCTTTTTAATTAAAACAAAATTGTGGGTACCAGGGAGGAATAGAAGCCAAAGGAAACAATTAGGTTAGAATTAATAATACTCCCATCAATATTTTTAATTTAGTTTGGAAGTTATGTTTGAATTCATAAATCATAAGTAAATGGTTTCTCATATCATATGGCTAGTTAAGAAGTCTGATTTATGATAATCAATAGTGCCTATTACGAGTAGGAAGGAAATTGCTTTTATTCAAACAACCTTTTTATTATATAAAGATAAGGTTTCATATTATCAGACCCTTTAAGATCTCACTTTATTGTGGGACTTCAGACTGGATGTGATGATGATACGATTTTAGATAATCATATTATGAAATACTTTCAGGTAATGCTGGAAAAATACCAATACTATATGAATCATTATGCTTGTTGCACTGAAGTGTGGAATTTGACCATACAAACATGCTGGCATATTAGTCGCTATGTGCATGCCTCAGTTTCACAGACCAGCTCATATTAGCCGCTATGTGCAAGCCCGTGGAATCGTTTGTGCAGGAGCTTGATACGCTTGAGACAACTTCCACTATCAATTCACTTGCCTAAATACATACCATCACCACCTAATCATAAGACCTTACTAACACCAATTAAAGATCACATCTGTCGTCGTTTTACACCAATTAAAGAGCACATCTATCGTCGTTTTACTTTGTAATACAAACACTACTTAAAGTGGTAATAAACTTCTTTGTGTTATACTTGATTCCAGCATTGGATGAATCTGAAAAAATCCGATTGTACCATTGGCACACTAAATGTCGAAAATTATTGAACTAAGTTTTTAAATTAAGAAAAATTAAAAGAAATAAATTAAAAAATATATTTCATAAAATAAAAACTTTAAATAGTTTTTCTATTTAAAAGTTATTTTTATATATGCTTCAAAAAGTAGAGATGTTGAATCGGAATTTTAAGTGTTTTTTTTTATTAAATTATAATATAAGACCAAATTTTAATAGGAAATTAAATTTTCACATTAGTAAATTTTTTTTTATATGTTTATTGATTACTTTCATTTTTAAGGCCTTTATGTTTTTAAGTTGGCATCTTTTTCGATATCTTGAAGTTTTACACTGAGAAAGAAGGTGTAAAGAAGTGGTTATCTTTTAGGAGCAACAAAAAATATGAAATCTGAGTGGATTTGACGATGGAGATTAGAGAGATATCAATTAAGATAATAGAGAGGGGTTAATGAGTCAGGTCAGATTGTGGTCGGGGCAATTCAAGCTTCAAACAAGCTTTGAATCACCTAAAACTCGATCAAACTCAGACTCGGAGGGAATGAGCTAAGTCCGATCGAGTTTTGGGGAGCTACTCCCATCCCAACTTGCTCCAAAAGGTTAAATCTCCAACCCCAAGAGCTCCCAGTCGCAGGCCCGACTACCGTTGGAGGATTGAATCACGGTTTAATCTTGATCAGCCCCCTAACAGAGCGGTACACTGCTTCCCGTGACCGGAAATCGAACCTAGGACTTTGCTCCAATTAACCCTATTAGTTGGCCAACCAAGCTACCCGTGCGGGCACTCCCATCCCAACTTGTTGCCATCCCTAGTTGCTATTCATTGTATATAGATTCCATTTAGATCTCATATCTTCATGTCATTTAAAAAATCAATATTAGATATTGCTTTCTGAAAAGAAATTGGCTTTCATTCATAATTGAGACATTGTCTTTCTCTTCTATAATATATATATATCAAATCTAGTGGAGAAATGTTGTATCCTACTATTGCATGGCAAACTCTCTGTCACTCAAACTCTTAGTTGGGTATTATATGTATCAACTTGAAGTTTTTATTTCATCAACTTGAATTTGTTGTTTTTGAACTTCTCTAAGTTCTACTTCATTCTTATTATTTTCCTTAAGAATGAATTTTATTTTTAAGAATTTAGCATGTCTTAAGGCCTATTTTGCTCAAGATCATGGTATGGATAAAGTTCTTTCTTTCAGATATTATACATAGATTTGTATTTGTTTCCTTTATCTCGAAATTTATTAGATATTGCACACTTCATATAAGGGTTAAATTTCAAAATCTTTATATATGGCAACTTTGATATACTATTAATCCATATCTCTTTAAAGTCTTGTCTACCCATTTGGATATAACTCTATTTAAAAGGTAAACAACAAGTTTAAGGAAAAACCCTAAAAGGAAATAGAAATTTTTATATGATTATCAAGAAACACACAAATCTAATGGAGAAAAATTTTCTCCTCAAGGGTTTAATAAACTTTCCCATTCCTCTTCTAATTTGCATCAACTTCAAAATAAAAGCATATCCTCTTGTCATGGATTTTCTTCTTAAACTTCAATGTCACGAAGATGTCCAACAACTAAAATTCCTGGTATTTATATCTATATTAGCTCCAAAATATTACCAGAAATATAAACTATAGTCATTATAATGGTTAGCGATAATGATATTAGTAGATCAATTTGACATTTTGGTCGATCAATGTTCCATATTGATGGATCAATATATCAAACAATATCATATATAAACTCATAGTATAAAGTTTTTCAAAACTCTTGACACATTAGTCAACCACACTTAGATATTAACCAATTAATATCTCTAGAAATACTATATTAGTCAACCACACCTACACATTCATCGAATAATGTGTCTAAAGTACATTTTAAAAGATTTTTTAAGTTCTTTTAAAGATGAAACCGCACTTCTATAACCAAAAATCAAAAAATTATTTTAGAATTTTTCTAAAGAATATTTTAAAGATCAAAAGGATTTTCCTGAAATCAAAATCTTAATTCCTTTTGATGTAGGGATAAGACTGCGTATTATTATATCTCTCCAGTTCTTATTTTATTGCGAAACTTCAGATTGGGTGTAATGATAATGATTCCTTTTGATGAAAGAAAATATTTATACATAAGTTCAAAAGCACGGAATGCTTATGTATGAAGAGCCCCTAAAGCATTAAAATTATTAAGTGGGAGATACACGAAAGATTACAAATAAATTTGTAAACTTGATCTGCCTTGGTCTTGGTATCTTATTGACTTCATTTTATTTGGTCTCTAAAAATTATTTCTTGGCTTCATTTTATATTGTTTTCTTTAAATACATTAAAAAACAAATCATTAGTAGTAACTATGCTTTTTCATCATCAAAACATGGATTGTAACTTCTTTTGATTCAATATTTTATAAAGCCAATATAACCTCTATATCTTGCTTCATTATACAAGGCTTTAAACAAATATCAAACTTGTTTTTTCTATCCAAGAAAAATTATATCATTTTTTCCATAGGTGCTCCAATGACATCCTTTAATTTGATAAGCTATACTAGGATCTAAGAAGACATTATACTTACAAAATATTTAGGGTTATACTCTTAACAAGGTTGACTAACAAAGATTACTCACTACTGCTATAACTGTTATATAAAAAATTGAAAATTAGAGCATTAAGCTCTTATCTTTTGCAGCAAGGCTACAATGTTTCCCCTTGATAATCAATGGATTACAGGTTTGTTGGAGTACTCATATTGAGATCTCTATGTCAATTGTGAAGATAATGGAAAAGAAGGGAAAAAAAATCTATTGACTGGTGATAAGAACAATCCAACCAAGACAAAAAGTAAAATGGAACAAGGTCTGGTTTAAAAAGGCTCTCCTATGAAGCTAACATGGCTAGCTACATACAAGTATAGCCTAATCAAGATGAGATAGGGCAGATGGTCAGATGTCGTAACAGTCAAAGGGTATGGTAAACATCAAGTCCATTAGGATTATGAATAGGATCTTGCTTTACAAACACATATGAAGACTGTTCAGCGATGATCAAGCTCTATGAATTAAATAGGTTCACATTAATTTTCTCAAAGAAAAAGTCTTTCAGGTTGATAAACCTAAGATGAAAACTTCATAAACATTTAGACAAATCCTTATCCACAGATTAACAATGAGGAATGCCATGAAGTTCACTATTTGTAATGAAAAAAAGCTTTATTCTCACACGACGATTGATACTTACTTAACCCTCTGTATAAGTATATTGCCATAAAAGCCATAACAAAAGGATTAAAATTTGAAATAAAAGTTGAAGTCATCATTCACAATAATTAATGGGAGTGACTAGTTCCAATGTCTAGGCATTTCTCCAACAACATAAGCATTTCCCTTCTTATCAATCGAATGAACTAGTTGAGGAGCCAGTGAACTGGACTATGCATTTTTCAAAGCCATTCACAAACTTCTCGGTGTTTCACCTTATTAAAGGACATGAGATCCTCTGTCCCCAAATGTGTGTACCAACTCTGTCTCATTGAATCCAAGCCATCCATTTGTATAGGTCCTACATAAATGGATGACTTGGATTCAATAGGACAGGGTTGGTACACACATTTGGGGACAGAGGATCTGTCCCCTTATTAAAGACCTCAATCCTACTATTCAGTGGCGGAAAATATGGTTCCTTGAATACCTTTCCAAAACTAGCTTCATTTTATGGCTAGTGGTCAAAAGAAAACTTTAGACTAGAGATCAACCAACTTCATTCTATTGATAACCATAAGCTATCGCCTTTGCTCAGGATTGTTACAAAATCACATTCTCTCCTATCATCTAGAAACAAATTTTAGTAATTTAAAACATATAAGAGCTATCATGGAATGGGAAGCCACTATCAATTGGATCTTCACTTATTCCCTTCCTAATAGGTATGATGGTGTAATTCTCAAGCTTTCCTTTAGTTTTTGTGTTTATATAATACAAGAAGAAAGAAACGTTGAAATCTTCATCAAAAATCTAAAATTACAAAACAAGTAGTCAATTAGCCCCTTCTGTGGAATGGAAAGACAATATAAGCAAAAGTTTTGACTACCTGTCTCAGTGCTTGCCTACTTGATATTCAATTAGCCCTTATGTGGAATAGAAAGACAATATAAGTAAAGTTTTGACTACTTGTCTCAGTGCTTGCCTACTTGATATTCAATTAGCACTTACGTGGAATAGAAAAACAATATAAGCGAAAGTTTTGACTACTAGTGCTTGCCTACTTGATATATCAATAACTAGGATAAAAAAGAACACAAAAATTTGATTGCTTGCTAATTAAATGATGATTAGAAAAATAAACTTCATTTAGGTAAAAGTCTGACTTCCCACTGCTTCACTGAAGTTAAAGAATAAATATTTTAGCTATAAAATTTCCATTTTCATCTTGCTTTCTTACAACTTGGCATCAATATGTCAACTGAATGCATCTACCTCTTCTAAACATTTTTCCTTTAGTTTCATATAAAGAAAGAAAAAGAAAAGAAATGGCTGTATCAGTTGACAAATATAAAATAGAATGTGTGAAATTCGATAGAGGTGTAATAGAATTAGATGCAGGGCTGAAATCATATCATCTTTTCAAACTTATCAAGCCTCTTCACCCGTTGCATTGACCTTAGAAACAATGTTAGAAAAACTCCTGCATGTACACACATTACGGACGAGTTCAGTCGCAAAACATGGTGGATTCTGTACCGTGGATGGCCTAACAACTTTGATCTTATGAAATAGTGGTGAACTAAGTACTCACCTGCCCCAACAAAAGATCCGTTGGCAAAAAATTGGCTGCCTTGTGTAGTGAAGGTCATTCCAAGATTTAATAGGGTACCTCCAATTACTGAATACATGGTTGCCATCTGTAGTATTGTAGCTTTCCGAGCTGCTCTCTCAGACTGGTAAATGATTGTTCTTATTAGAAGCAAGGCTAAACTCATATTTTAGAAAATTTAACAAAAGAAAAGGGCAAGATACCTCAAGCACACGAACTCTAAGTTTCAAGTCTCCTGCTTCAAGTTGTTTCACAAATTCCTCAATGCGCTGAACTCTGTATGGCATGGATATTGTGGAATTTCTAGCCTGAAATGACGCGCCAGTGTTCTCAATGGAGGCTTATATACTTTGTAATCTATTGGATTTCATAAGGAAGCACCTTAGAAGCTACAGAATTTGACACTAATTCTAGGAAGAAAACTGCAAATATGAGAAAGTTGTGATAAGAGGGATACAAGTTAGTACATCATTAGCTTGTTTCCTTATTTCCTGCACCAGTTGCGTTCCAGAGCGCTGCCTTTGTCTTAAATCTAAGAGCTCCTGTAAGGGTTGACAATGTTAATGAACCTTCCAAGGCACTAAAAAGGGCATAGGGGAAGCAGTTACAAGGAAGGAATAATGATAAGCAACCTGTGCGTAAGGTGCGGCAACCTTCGCGAAAGAAAAATCAGGGTCAAGGGTGTACCCAATACCTGTAAGTAAGCGACATAATTAGAAAAGATGGAAATTAAGCAAAAGAAGAAAGGTAAAACATAGTATTTATTGAAGTCAACAATATCATGTACTTGCTGTTTTTTGTTCTTGGGAGGGTAAAGAGAGATATAAGGAGAGGGATAGAGAGAAAGAAAATACCTTCAAGTGTTGAAAATGCTCTTAAAACAAAGGTGAACGTGGATGGGAACCGGAATGGCTGATCCTGAGCTATTGCAAATAAATCCTGCAAGGATAGATGTCATGAAAATAGGCTCTCTGGGCACACAATATCATAAAATTTATGAGTGCATCACCAGATTTCTTTAATTCAGATAAGAATATACATATGAATTATATTTTCAATCTCAAATAAAGGAGCAGAATTTTGGAGAATTTTTTCCACCACATTGTGCTCATTTTTCATTCCTTGGTATAGATCTCTGCTTAAAAATTACCTTTCTTCAAATCTACCAAATCCAGAGACAGGAAAAATAAAGCCAAATGTTTAAATTTACCCTCTCTATGAAAACGCTGATTTGGAAAGGCAAGCTTTTATAATAAATCAATTCAAAGAAAACATATTCTTGATTAATGTCATTCCTTCCCTTCCTCTCATTCCTCCTTTCTAATTCCCTCACCAAAAAAGTGTACTATGAAGAATCATATGCATAGCCTACGTCTCAATCATCGAAAACATTATACATACGTGATAGGAGACTGTTAAAAGGCAATATCACAGAATGCAATTGAGGACTTGATCCGATCTCAAGACCCTCGGAGCCTTCATATAATGGTAAGAATCAATTACATAAAGAAAGTCGACCTTAGGAATAAATAGGAAATCATCACAATTACACAGATTGATAGTCTCCTAATGGAGACTTTTAGGCATTTTTGCTGCATACCTCTCCAATTGCAGCCAAAGTCTGTTGTTGATCAGGTGATTGGCTCAACAAATTGTCCAGGAAAAACTGCACAGATCTCCTCACCTAAGAAGAGGGAAAGAGAAGTACTTTAAAGGACCATAGTACCAAGTGTATATCAAAAGCACTTACTAAGTGACCACGATCGTTTTCTCAATAACGATTGTATGGCAAATGTACTTACTGATGACAAATCTCCTGTGGGTTGAAGGGCTTCAAGATCTATTAGGCTTTGCATAACCTGCATTTGTAGGTAGTTATCAGTTGAGAATAAACAAGCAAGCGAAAAAAAAAAAAAAAACCTCATACGCTAGATGAAGTTGATTGCATTGTTTTTTCAACTTGCTGGTCACTCAAAAAAATCAACAAGAGTACAATATGTGATCATTAACATTGAATTTAATGTTCCAACAAATATTCTGTTGCAAAGATAAAAGATAAAAGATAATGTATTATTAACAAGAATCTGTATATGTTCAATAGTTTGTGTGTTGTGTGCACAAAAAAATTGGTTGTGCAAAACTTCAAATTCATGAAGTTTCTAGAACAGGTGATTGTGGAAAAGTTTCTTTCAATTAGCTTCCCGGGCTATCTAAACAAAGTGAAACCATATTTCTAGTATTCATAACTTTAGTTGTCTCTGTCAATTTCCTAAGTAGAATGATTAGAGACTTTGAGGTGTTGAGTGGCACATGTTAGCTAAAATTGCATCTGAACCATTTTCAACTTTGTTCTACTAACGAAACAAAATTGGGATAAAGACACAGACCTCTACTACGGTTTGACTCATTTATAAAAACTCCTGATTTAATATTCTAAAAATAAGTCCTCATACTTTATTAAAAAGACACACATATCCCTTATATTAGTTTTCTGTCAACTTTTTTAGCGGAACTGACACACGACATGTTTCAAATAGTTTCACATATCAATTCCATCAAGTTTTTTAATGAGAAAATTAACAGAAGGGATGAATGAATCTTTATAACAAAGTATAAAAGCTTTTTTCAAATATTAAACACTAAGGGATTTTGAGAAATCAAATAAATCACAGTGTTTGCGTCTTATACCTAAAAAAGATTTAGAAATAAATTTTGACAGAAGTTTGTATTGATACTTATGGACAGAATGAGCCTATTATTAACTAGTGTCAAATGTTGGAGATCCATAAGACTTCAAGTGGGCAGGGATAAATTTTCATAGGGGTCATTTCTGTTAGTCAGTACATCCTATGTTTCCTATCACTAACAAATAGGCACGCACCATAACACTCCTCCTTATATTATAAGTACAAGGTCAGCAAAGAGACTAAGAAAGAAAGACAAAAAGGTTCCCAGTGTTATTGACATACTGGAGGCTGAAAAGCACAATACAATCACACACTACTTTCTACAAGCATCAACATCATATCATATATTACTAAAAAATTGTACAAACAAACCTCTTAAAAAATCTGCATTGGCTTCTTGACTCAATAGACTAACCTACCATTTTACAGAGAATGCATACAACAAAGGAAAATGTCAAACCTTTTTCGCATCTTTCTCATAAACTGAATAGAAAAGTTCAAGTAATCTTTCACGGGTGAAAGATTTAATCTCTCCCATCATACCGAAGTCATAATATATGAGTGCTTCATCCACATCAATGGCAAGATTTCCAGGATGAGGATCCGCATGAAAGAAACCAGTTCGCAAAATCTGAATCGTGAACAAAATCCAATGAATGATCAAAATATATCTAACATAAGCAGTCAAATGGTATCTCAACAATGAGGAATGCAGGGAATTCCAAGACATTATAGCCAATGAATAGAACATATGGATTAACTTTTTAAATTAATGAACAAAAGCTATTAGTGCTCCATACCTGAATCAAGTAGGCTTCAATAGCTCGTGAGGCAATTCGAGAACGACTAAATCCTCGTTTGTCTAATTTTTCCACCATATTTATTTTGACACCTGCATACAAGAGAAGAAAATGTCATCTCAACACCATCTTGTGAGAGCAAACTCAAAATTTAAATTCCTTGTTTCTTGGTTTTCGAAGGTACTTAAGTTTAGCTTGAAACCTGGTACATACTCCAAGGTCAATACTTTTGTTGCGGTATAGTCCCAAAACACATTCTGCAATGAGGAAAAGCCAGTTTACAAGATAAGAATTAGTAAATTGTATTAAATGAACATTCGAGAATTAACATTTATCGATAGGTGTAGCCAATGAGATCAACCAGGAAAGATACATTAAGAAGCTTGTAGCAAGAAACATACAGGAACTCGGACCCATTTTATATTCCTAAAATCTCGGCGGAATCTGTCTGCATTTCTTCCCTCGTTAATGTAATCAATCTCTTCGTACAATATCCTGAAATCAATATAGGTTCTAAAATTAATGGAGACAATATCAATTAGCACCATATGTAGCTCCACTATGATATTCAATATGTAGCTAAAATTTTGTTCCATCAATATCTATCATTATCTGTCAAGTTGAAAATCACTGTGTCAGAATAGCAAGTAGAAATAAAAAGGCAAAAATAAAGAGCAGTATCAAGAACATGAGGTTTCAGCCCTGGAGGATCTTCATCAATCAGTTAATATTGATACTAGTTTTTCGCTTTATAATACTACTAGCTGCTTATATGACAAGTGTAAGCTGCTTACCTTGCACATTCTTCGTATATACCAATCCAGTCCCTAGTGGGACCACCAAGAGTTTCACTTTTCTGAAAATACTCTGCCACCAGCTTCAAATTTCCTGATAAAAGGAATTTACAGTCAGAAAGCAGATCGAAACTTTAAATTTAGACAAGTCAGTTCCGTGATCCTTGGAACATATTTAATGGACATGATATACAAAAATTAGCTCAAAGGTCACAAAGTCACTGATGTTCAAGCTCATTTATATGATTTTTCATTAAACAGCTAATCATTTTTCAGTTCACATCTTGATGCTTCACTGGTTTATGGTTTGCAAAAGTATAGCTTGAAAATAAAACTTTCTCCGCATTATGTGCACATCAGTCATCTTTTTTATTTTCCATTTTCTTTTGTCAAACCAGTAAATCACAATCACTTAGTTTTCTATCTCACTTTATCATTCATGGGTCGAATGAAGCGGAGATCATTCAACCCGAACCTTAGTGGGTCATCGGTGGGGTTTAATTCTCACAATGGGATTTACGGGAACTTAGGGTCATGCAAGAACTGCGGGACCAGGCAGCTTGCCTATCCAGCAAATTACATTAAAACAACAGAAATTCTTTTGCAAGAACAACCTCATGGTATAATAACAGAGTGATGTATGACAAATAGAATAATTATTAATTAGCAACTAAAACTCACAAAATTAAGAAATATGACTGATATCTGGCTGTTAGAATATAAAGTTTTAGGTTTGGATTTCAGCTTGGAATGCTGAAATTTCAGATTTGATATACTTAAGTTTGACTAGGGATTGATTGCTAGAAATTTTATGATAGGATTTCAAGGATTATTATGATTACAATTTAGGTTTGATAGAATTTAGGGTTTTTTGGTTGCCGTAGCTTTAGGTTAGAATAGCTAGAATCTAGTGAGGAACAAAAACAACAGAAGGACTCTAAGAATCACTATTAAAAAAAACATCAAATTTTTAATTGAAAACTCAAAATTTTAAAAATTTTTAGGAAATGTTATTATTGAAGGGCTGAGTAAACACATATTTGTAAAGAAGTTCTTAAAAAATTTAAGTAAGAAATGGTCCCTAACAAATTTAATTCATATTCTAAAAAAATTCCATAAGTGTAAGTTCTAAACAACTAGGATAATATATTCAAAACTACTACTTCCGATCTAATAAAAAATCCTAACATAATCTAAATTTTTACTCTTATTGTCTTTATTGTCAACTTAATTTTTGTCCTTAATCTTACCAAATTAAGGATTGTGCTTCACTAATTTTTCCCCAAAGTTCTTTTATAGACTTTAAATTCTTTTGTATCAATTTTTTGGCTTGTCTAAAGTCATCCTTGATGTAGAATATGACAAATATTGATCATATAGGTCTAGATTTAACTTATGAAATTCAGATTCTAAAATTCAAGCTCTGTCAGAAATTAATCTTCCATTGTACTTAATAAGCAATCATCAATATCCTTAAGATCTTATAGCTACAATTTGTTCATAAAGAATATTCTCTAGCTTCTCTTGAAGATGACGAATAATTGAAATTCTGACTATTACTGAGATTGTGTACAATCATGTCCATGATAAATAGTTAAGTTTGCAATGTTAAAGATAGGATTAATTCCCATGTCACTTGGTAATTCCAAAACATAAGCACTAATACTTATCTTCTTGAGAATCTTATAAGGTCTAGTACTGTGTGAATGAATTTTCTTATATTTTCTTTTTGAAAAATGCTTTGGATGAATACCATCACCACATGCCCTTCGTTAAATTCCACCAATATACAATGTTGATCAACATATTCTTTATAAATCAAGTTCGTGGTTGTTATCTTTCGTCATATCTCATCAAAGATATTCTTCATATGTTGTGCAAAACCTTCATCTTCAACACTAACTCATGCTGTGTATGGTAAAAAAGCTAGATCAAGAGACTTTCTTGGTCGAATTCTAAAAGCTATCTCAAAAGGACTCTTACTAGTTGACCTATTTGTTGAATTGTTGTATGCAAATTCTTCCAAAAGAAGATGTAGGCCTTAATTATTCATATCATCTCCAACCAAACATTTTAATAAGCCTCCCAAGCTTCTATTCACAAACTTTGTTTGTCCATCGGTTTGGGAACGAAAAGAACTTGAAAATTAAAGCTTAGTATTCAATATTTTTCATAGAATTCTCCAAAAAAAAAACCATAAACTTCACATCACAAGTAGAGACGATAGTTAAAGGTAATCCATGGAAACGTACAACCTCTTTGAAGAATAGTTTAGTAGTGTGGACAACATCATAAGTCTTGACCATTATATTTGCAGATGGCTTCGTTACAAAACCACATGAATTCTCTACTATATAGGCATCGAGAACACACATATTGGTCCTTCTTGTAGTCAAATGCATTAACTTCTTGTCATATTGAGTTTTGACTTTGCAAGTGCACTCATAACTTCTCCTTTATTCCTATGTTGTTGTTATTTTTGCATCTTCATTCAAACTTACTTCTCAGTCACCTATTGCAACATAATCTTCATTAAAAGTAGCAAGGACATCAAATTTTGAGCCCACAAGCTCTTGAACTCGAAATAGTAGCTGGTTAATCTTTTAATCTACTTGTTCTATTATTTTATCTTGCTGTCCTATTCCTTTGGCCTACCGCCCTATTGTTTCAACATGTAATTCTTGTGTTTTGATTTGTTGTTCAAGGGTTTCAACCTCTTGTTCAAGCATTCCATCTTGATGTTTAAGAGTTTGATCTTGTTTAGTTGTTCTAGCTTTAGAGTTTGCCAAAGAATCCACTTGGTTCTATTTTTCTTCGTCTTTAACACTTTGATCATCTCCCACTGCAAACTCTCCATGCCATGATCATCTTCCAGTGCAAACTCTCCATGCCATTAAGTAATTGAGCACCTTCTACATCTAGGCTTGAAAATTCTAATTGATCAGCTGAAGGAGAGGCGTCAATAATTTCACCACCCATAATATACACTTCCTCTGAGTTTGAGAAATCAAAATCAGAATCTAGTTGTTTAGCAAAAATTTCCCCATTCAGTACACGATAATCAATATCAGTCCCTTCATCTTGCTTATTACCATCTTCTCTATGTTTAGCATCAAATACAGGCTGTTAGTTTGCATAATTTTTTCTTGTACTAGTTTTGACCTTTAGCGAATGTATACCAAGGTTGTCTAGTCTCTCCAAAAATTGTCGAACATACTTTTTTGTAGGAATTTTTACATGTAAGTTGGTTTTTGAAGCACCTTGTGATCAAAGATCTTCAATGTCCAATTTTTTCCATAATTCTCAAAACTATTTCACCTCACTTTTAATCACCAAGTATTCTTCTATACGCCTTTCCACTACATGTCACATTGTTAATCAAAGCTCTGATACCAAATTGATATAGAACAAATAGAAGAAATATTAACTAGTAGTTAAGACTCACAAAATTAGGAAATATGATTGATATTAGGCACCTATAATATAAAGTTTTCATTTTGAATTTTAGCTTAAAACGTTGAAATTTTAGATTTGGTATAACTGACGATTTTCTAAGGTTTAATTGCTGAAAAATTTAGATTTTAGGGTTTAATATGGTTGAAATTTAAGTTTAATATGGTTAGAATTTATGGTTTTGATTGCTAAAACTTCAGGTTAGAATTGCTGAAATTTAGTGAGAAGCATAAACAATGAAGAGTAGGAAATTAGGAATCACTCGTAAGGTCTAAAAATCACTCTTAGAAGAAAGCGTCACATCTTCTAATTAAAAACTCAAATTTATAGAAAAAATTTCAGGATATGTTCTCATTAAAAGGCGAGTATCCACATATTTACAGAGAAATTCTTAGAACTCTTATTCAAGTAAGAAAGCGTCCCTACAAATTTAAATCCTATTCTTTTTTTTTTTTTTAGTGTACGTCCTGAACAACTAGAATAACATATCTAAAACTACTACTTCCTATCTAATAAGAAATCATAACATAATCTAAATTTCAGCTCATATTGTCCTTGCTGTCAACTTATCCTTCATCCATCAAATTAAAGCTTATGGTTGACTAATTTTTTCTTTTTTATTTTTTGATAGGCTTTAAACTTTTTTGCATCATAGAGTTTCATGAACCAAAGTAGGCATTTGAAATATAAACAAGAAAGTGAAATGACAGTATGATCATAAAGGTAACAAATTAAAGTCACTAACTCAAATCAATGTCAAAAAGCTTCTTAAGACCAGGCCTTTGAACTTTCACAACTACTTTCTCTCCATTATGCAGGATAGCCCGATGCACCTAGAAACAAGAGAAAATTTGCAGTCAGCTTCACCAACAAAGAATGTGAAGCACTTAAGCAATCTCAATTCACTAGTTATATGGGCATCACAATTGAACTCATAAAGTTAAAGGTAGAAATGCACTTTTTTGGCAGTGCACTTGACTCTTTTTCCCAACAGCGGCTATAGTTTCAGTTTCTATATCAAAAATTCCATGATATAATCTCTACATATTAATCACTTTACCACCTAGGAATTGGTGTCAACAAGATAACACACAGTATATGTATGTTCTATCTACAATCTACAAAGGAACAATTGAAATAAAAATAAATCAGTGTGATAGACATATGTGAACACTAAAGCAATGGCATAATGACATCTATAAGAAGGTAAATACCATGGTCAACTACAACCATTACATAAACATTTCCAAAATGACATCATAAAAGAGACATTTTTTCTTAAGTCTTAAAGGAAGTTTCATAAGTTTACTCGAGCAGGTTAGAATGATAGAAGATCTTTTCACGAGTGAATGCTCATAAATTGTATATTTTGTCTTATTTAGTCGGACAGGACGAATGTTCAATTTTTGCTTCATACTTTCATACCAATTATTTACATGGAGTCTCAATGCTTATTTTTATCATAATACAATTGTCTGTTTGAAACCAATTAAAAGGTAGAGAACCCTGATAATATGCCCAACTACAATCTGAATAAAGCGCACCAACTAACATAATATGAGTTCCAGTTTTGACATTAACATTAATCTAGCACCTGACCAAGACTAGCTGCAGCGATGGGTTGATCTTCAAACTCCTTGAACAGAATATGGATGGCGACTCCCATCTCTCTCTCAATGAAGCTTCTTGCTTTTTGTGGTGAAAATGCTGGAACCCTATCCTGGAAAATAGAATAGAGATAGGTCAACAATGGTATCACTTGCTTACATAGAAATAAATGATGCCACTGTAGCAATAATCGCACAGAAGTGAAAGAATATCTTATTCAAAACCAATACAAACTGGAATCAAGAGGTACCTGCAACTTGGCAAGTTCATCAACAAACTCTCTTGGAAATAGATCTGACCTAGTAGAAGATAATTGTCCAAGTTTGATAAAGGTTGGACCAAGCTGTAATACACGCTCCCTCAGCCATGAAGCAGTCTTTTGCCTTCGAATTTTCTGCACAACATTTTAGTGGAGAAAAAAGCAAACTACAGACATTATTGTCAAATTAATATAATTTATAGACGTAAATAAATGGAAACTGTAGGCATGATTTTGGTTTGTTTGACAGCCACATCACCCAGAAAGTTTAATAAACTGCGAGATTTACCTGCTTTTCTTCTGTAAAGCCTCGTACATATGCCCATTTTGCATTATCAAATAACACACGAATACGCAATGAAAGAACAAAAGACCAAACATCAATACTCCTTTGTATGTCATTGTAATTGTCATTTGCCCAGCTAAAACCTTCATCAGTGGGGAGAACCTTTAAATCTTCCAACGGTGGGAGCGTGCCTGTGTCTCTATATCTTGGTCTCTTAACAATTGCAGCAGCAGGATCCTTTTTAACTATACTTGCTCCATTAATAACCCGATTTGTACCATTTACTAGTTCTACTTTCTTTCCATTAAGGGTCGTTTTCTTTGTTACCTCGCTGGCGGGTACCATTTTGACTGTCCTTCTGTTGGTCCCTGGTCTTGACGCCGAAGACTCAATCTGTTGCATTTCCACTTGAAATTTCAACTTTTTAGTCCAATCCGTGGTGCATAATTGCTTCTCAAATTTTGCAAATGAGTTGGGAATTGAACTCAAGAAACTGAGATTTTCCAACACTGTCCCTTGACCCATTGAATAATTGTCGCGGCAATAACAGCTTTGTGAAGCCAATATTGCCGCCATCCAATTAACAGGAACCTGGAAATCAGCAATACACACAATAAAAAGCTTTATGACAGAATGAATGACAAACCTGAAATCAGACAGAACTTGCTTGAACCAGACATTTCAAGATTAAAAATGAATCGTAACAGAAATCGTTCTTCGAAGACAATAATCGAAGACTATGGCCCAGTAACCACAAATTTTCCTAATAGTTTCTGGAGAACAGGCAAAGAAGAATTTTTTTTTTTTAATAAAAAAAGTGTTGAAGTCAAGGTACGTATTAGTCTAACGAAGCTAACGCAACTTCCCTCCATATAAACAAGCCTGACCTACTCAGAGGAATAGACTCTTGCCAAATTCACAAACACGAACATAAATGAACCGGACAACCACGCATATTCAATGAATTGACATACCAAGATTTCGTTTTTCCCCGATTTTCTCGAAAGTCGAACAAACCCAGTTTGGAGAGAACGCTTACCAATTGAATAATTAAAAAGAAACAAATCTCGAATTGAGGAATACCCTTTATACCAATGTAAAGTTGTAGCTTCTGGGAGTTGTATTTAATTGGTTTGAACAAAAGAACTGATAAACGTCAGTCACTGTCGTTGTCAAAACATATAGAGAGGGAGAGCAAAGTCTCAAGGAACAAGTAAAGGAGGACCAGAAGGGGTTGGAGTAGAGGTACTAGCGTGTCCTGGTTTCCAATATGAGATTTTGAAGGCTCTGCTTGTTTTATTTGGAGCTGTACTACTTGTGTTGCTTTTCAAATACAACAAGAAACGGAAAATTGAATTTCGTGGAATCTTTAACGACCTCCACAGCACATTGATTCAAGGCGGTGACACAGTCACTTGGTGTCTAGTACATGTGAGGTCTGAGGCATCCACAGAATTAGAAGAAACAGCACCAATAAGTAAATTATAAAATAGCAAAACAATTTAAAGGAACAAGCAGGCAACAAGTAGTCGCTTCGCTTCACTTGATGTGTTATTGCTTTTTATGGCCTTAACGTGCTGTTACCTTCTCTTGGAAGACGGCAATTGATTTTTATTGCAACAATTAGAATTTTACATTTTAGCTATATATTAAGAAAAAAGATCTGATAAGCTACTTTTGGAGAAGGAGAAACGGGACAGAGACAGACATTACATCTAAACCGAGAAGTGTTGTCGTGGCCAGCTCTACATCAGTCACTTGTATTTATACGAAGACGTGGCGTTTAAGGGATGCCAATAGATAGATACAAGACGAAGACGGAGAACTCACCAATTCACATGTTTTGACACACACACACTGGTTTTATTTTGTATTTTTTCCTAATATTGCCAGATTATTAACATGACTTCCCAGTGTAAAAACACTTATTTTTATATCAAGCAGTTTCTTAATATACTAAAAAAGGACCCGCTGCCATATTTTTCTATTAATTGAGGTATAGACAAATTCATTTGATTTGTAATCTATGTTTAGTTAGACGAAAGATTTTTAATGGAATGAAATATAGTTGGGTCGGTCGTACTGGGCCCGAACCCAATCACAACGATCCATGGGCCGATCAGTCGATCTCTCAAAGACCGATCTCACGCCCATTGGCTAACCCAGGCCCGATCCACACATCCATGGCCTACTAGCAAGAGGAAGTCTCCCATGCATACGTAAAGACTTAAACCTAACAACCATCCCATATATAAGGTATAGCTTTGCCATGATACGGGTACGTAACTCATAATCCTAGTTCTCTTTGCTTTTCGGCTACCCAACCTTCACCAAAAGACTTACTTGAGCGTCGGAGGGGCTAATCGGGAAACAACCCTCGACGTGCCTTCTTTGTTTTGCAGGAACCTTCAAGTCGGAGATGTTCATTCTTATGGATCCAAACGGCAGCGTGCAGCCTCGTCAGAATCAGGCTGAACCAGACTATATTTTAGTATATATAAGATTAGGTTAACATAAAAATTTAGAAGTTCCGTATTTATTTAATTATCCATTTCTAATAAAATATAATAATAACAAATAATAATAAAATTAAAATTATTTAAACAAAAATAAAAATGAAACGAAGAGCAATCTACAGGAGACATCATCAAACAAAAGATCGATCGACCTCGCTTCTGGTAGAAACAGAATAGACCCGTAACTTTCACGTCTTCGTGCATAGATCGCAAGAGCAGGACCGTACATACCGAATAGCTTCATGGGAAAGAGCTTTCAAGTATGGAAGTTGGGGCAGGTGCTCCTCCTTGATCTTCGCATTTCTGCAAACATTTTGGATTTCAGAATACAGCTTATCCTAAGATATATAATAAGGAGATTGATTTGAAAGATTTATGAAGACACCTTCCAAAAGAAAAAAGGAACAAGTGGGAAACTGAAACAACCTGACAGTCAGGTTTTTGGCAGGCTCGTTAGTTGCACATTCTGTAGGGAGCCAAGTTGTACCTGATGCATAACAATTACTTTCCTGTTCCAAAGGTGTAACAGCAACAACAACAGTGCCTTTCCTCCTTGATAAGACCATTCGTCAATGCTCGCCTCCGCAAGTTTATTTGCTCAATCATGTACTCATCATATAAACTCTCTTGAGATGAATTAAAAAGCTGCTCCTGAAATCCTTCAAGTGAATTAAGCATCATGGTAGCTAACCTGAGCACTTGGTCTCAACATCTTCGCGAGTAGAAATAGTTCGACCATCTTATGACACTCACCATGGTCAGCTTGTTTTGGTAAGAATAGTTCGATGCTTTTGTTAGTTTTGTTCGATGCTTTTGTTAGTTTTCTCGTCGAGATGGATGAGTACTTTTAGGTGTTCATGGCCTGAAATAAACCTTTTCCTTAGGATCAAATACGATAATTTTGAAGGTCTACTTGTTTTTAAGCAAAGGAAAATTTGATGTAACTGGCTAAATAATTATTATTTCATATAGATAAAAAGAATATTAAGATTTTATACATCATATAAAAGAATATTAAGATTTTATACATCATATTAATTATGAGACTGATAATCATACTTGGTGCACGATTTGGTGAAAATATAGGTAAAAACTAATTCATGTAGTGGTTGTCCATTAGATGGGATTTTACACAGGGTTATTCTGCTTACTTTGGAGGAAACCTTCTTCTTTCGTTGATTACCGAGGTAGAGTACTGGAGATTGGCGTATGCTGTGAAAGAGCTAATTTGAATTCATCAACTCCTCCGTGAACTTCGAATATCTCTACTATGGCCACCTCTTTTTTTTTTCTTCATTTTTTAATTGTGATAACTTATCTGCAACCTACATGACCTCTAATCATGTCCTTTATAAACGTCCCAAGCATATTCCACTGCAAGAAAAGTGAGGTTTAGCGACGAAAATTACCCGACAGAATGTGGGAGTTTACCATCAGCAAGTTAAGTTGACGACAAAATTTACTAATGAAACGAGTCGCCGAAGAAACAGCCGTAGGTAATAATTAGTGACAGATTACAAATTTTCCATCGCTGAGTTACTGACGGACATTTTCTATTCCGTTGCTATATTTAGCGATGGTAATTTTTATACTGTCGGTAAATTTAGCAACTGAAAGTTTGTTTCGGTCAATAAATGTAGCGACAGACAAGGCTACTCTATCGGTAAATTCACAACTAATTTTACCGATAGTTCTTAGTTGTCTATTGGTAAATTCATCATTTTACCAATAAATTTTGGGTGTTGTTTTTCTGTTGGTAAATTTACTAATATTGTGTTTTTAAAATATTTTCCCTGCATTTAATGTTATTTGATAATCTTACGATTAATGTATAATTTATATAGTTATCAGTTATCTATTAATAATATTTTGATTTGTTTTTATTTTTTATTTGTTAAAACTGAAAGTTGACTGATGATATAAAATAAAAGTTATCTTAATTGATAATAAAAATTATTATCTACAACAATAAGTATTTAATTAATACAAAGTGACTATAACTACGCTATTCATTCGATGAATGCGGATGCTCTGAATATTACAATAAGGTACTACTTTTCTCCTTCAACTTATCCATCTCATTACGAAGCTGGGCTATGTACTCCATCGACTATTGCAACTGAGTTGCCACTACTTGTATTGTGCTCCGAAGTTCATGGATTTCATTGAATGCGGACTGCCTACTAGATGTTGTTGTACTGGATGTGAATGATTGCGAATAACATGTGTTTGCAAATGAACCAAAGTCAAAGATCCTTTCATGACAGTCCCTACGACCTACTATATGAAGATATGTTTGACTCTCATCAACATCTTCAAACTGTTGAGACTGTCGTTGAATGATTTATTGTATTTGGTCATATCAGAAGACATTGTTTATGTTAATAAGTGATAATTATTAAGCATTACTATTAAAGCATAAATTTCACATACATCTGATGTTGAGTCATCATGCTTTTCAGTGTGAATTTGCAAAAAGAGCTGACTGGATGTAGTCTTCCTACCCATAGACTTTTCCTGC
>JANKYF010000009.1:14165535-14176037 GCA_029829435.1 Erythroxylum hondense
TAAATGTCAATTTATTTTAAATTATTTTATTTTATAAATAATAAAATATTAATATTTTAGTGTTTAAATTTAAAATTCTATAATAATCAAGTTTAAATTTTAGCATAAGATTCATTTTAGTCGAATATGAGTTTAAAGTTTCTTTTACAAATTTTAGAATGAATTTTAATAGGATTCGATCTAATTTAAGTAATATATGTGTGTATTTGTGAGGTATTAATCTATATTCAAGTATTTAAGATGCTCATCCATATGCTGCTCTAATTATAATTAGTAACCATAAATAATTAGGATGATGTGTTAATGGATATCAACTTTCCCTCATTTTTTAATTAAAAAAATGAAAGAAAAGTAAAAGAAAAATTATTTTTACGAACTAATACGAAGAAAGCAATGGCATATCATATATGTAATACAAAGGAATGTTAGAGAGCTGATTACAATCAAATAGAAGAACTTCATAAATAAACACATCTATGGAGGAACTTCTCGGAAGACTTAAGGGATTGTGTACGAGACATGCAATGAAGATAGACCTTAAAAGGGAAGGACTCTTTTACACATGGAACAAGTACAAGAGTCCTTGGTTACTAAAAAAACAAAAAAATTGATAGGGACTGGGCATTGGATGTTTACACTTCCTAATAGTAAAGCAACTTTTGAGAACCCAATATTTTCAGATTATACTCCTATTTTAATACAAATCTACCCCAATAATACAAGGGCACAAACACTATATCTGACTATTTTAATACAAATCTTCTCCAACAATACAAGGGCACAAACTGTATATCTGAATGAGAAAGATCAAATTGATAACAGAGGAGATAAAGAACCCTAATAGAAGGAGATTTGGCAACATTAATTTTATATTCTGTCAAGGAAGGGAAAGATTGAATAAAGCTCAATCTAACCTTGAAATTTCCCCTATAAATATGGACTTCTAAGCATGGGAGAGGATAACTTTATTGAATTAGGCTCATGGAGTTGAGTTTAATCACTCTATTTGGAAGCAAAGATCTAGAATAAACTGGCTTAAGGATGGTGATAAAGATACTTCCTTCTTTCACAACTTAGTTCTTGGTTAGAGAAGCAACAACAAAATATTTTCTTTTACTTCTAAGCAAGGAAATTATATTAACAATGAACAAGAGTTTCAATTTTTTAATTCAACTCTCTTGGTTCTCCAACTAATTGTCACTCATTTAAGTAATTATTATAATCAATTATGAATGAACAAATTTCAAGTAGAAAAATTGATCTCCTAGTTAGACCACTCAGTGTTAGAGATATGGAGGAAGCTTTATTCTCTCTTCATTCTAATAAGTACTTTAGCCCTAATAGAATGAATTGCTTCTTTTTATAGAAGCATGAATATATATTAAAACAATGGTAACAAATGTTGCTTTTGAGTTTCCCAAACATGGAAAAATGTTTAAGGATTTAATAAGACCTTCATACGTCTCACTCCTAAGGCAACTTCCCTTTACTCCTTGAAAGAATTTAGGCCTATCTTATACCGTGACATAAATTTTGAAGCTTATAGCAGGAAGGCTAAAGGAGATACTCCCAAGACATATTGATCACTCATAACTAGCTTTCTTCAAAGATAGGTTGATACAAGACAATATTTTATTATATTAAGTGTAAGAAGTTGAAGTTAAGTAGCTTGTTCTTTGTAGATGATCTTATTATTCTCTTAAGAGTATAAGCTAATTACTTAAGTGCTCTAGTGAATGCATTAAACACATTTTAGGAGCTTACAAGTCTCCCTATTAACAAGGATAAAATTTAGATGTGTCTCTTTAAGTGCACTCCATTTAGCTAATTGATTTTCTACCTAGACAAGCCTAAAATCAAAGAAGCCTCGTTTTACCTATCTAGTTATCTCTATCACTATAAATAAGTCCTCATATAATGAATATCTCTGCTGATTGAAAGGATACAGAAGAGTATTTCAAGTTAGTGTAACAAAACATCTCACTAGCTGGTAGGATTTAGCTCATCAACTTGTTTTTAAGCATGCTCCTTGTGGATAAATCTTCTCATCTCAAGCTATCAATGAGCATTGTTAAAACAATTTAGAAGAACTTGAGAATATTTCTATAGGTAACTACTATATTGAACATGCTATGACTAAGGTAAAATAAAGTGAATTAAGTATGCCTAAGGTAAAGGATAATTATGAGCCATCCCTATCAGAACTACCAATAATATGATAGTGATTAAAATGTTATGGAGGCTTTTAGTTAACAGATAGGCAAATTGGGATGGATGGATATGTGCTTGTTACTTGGATGGATTAAATTTATGAACCATTCAATAAAGAAATAACTCCTTTTGGACTATGTTCAATTATTGAGGTTAATGGACATAGTTAGACATGAAATCACTTATAAAGTCGAGAATGAAGTAAACGTAAGATTCTAGTTTGATAACTGAACTAATTGTGGTTTTTTTAGAGAAGTGAGCTCAGATCATTGCATACATCTATCCCGAAGCATGCCTCAATTAGAAATGTTACCAAGGACTCCATTCACTTATCTCCTAATAAGTTTTGTTCTTATACTAGATATGGAGGATGCTATAGGCAAAACATAAGCTCTATAGGTTATTTAAATTTTATGTCTTCATAAAAAATGTAGCTAGATGTCTCTAGTTTAATCCAAATTAAGAATCATCTCACTTTAATAACTAGTGAAAAAGTTATGGCTAAAACACATAAGCATACTCAGAGATCATGCTACTGCTACATTTTCTATATCAACTACCAATTTTGTTTCCAGATCTTACCCTAACACAATTCATACAAAGATTACCTTTTCTACTCCATCTACTCCTCATTCTCAACTCCATTTCAACTCATCCATTAATACAAACAGGTCATAAACTCATTTCTATACTCATCAACTTCCAATTCTCATTAAAACATCATTTTCATAACCAATCTGTCTTAAAAACATGTGTAGCATGAGTCATAGCTTCTTTCTCATCAAGCATATATATAAAAGCAAGAAATTTAAATACTCTTCATTATCTATAAAACATACATTCATAAGACACCATTTCATGTCATTAACCTCTAACCATCATTAAAAACCAAATATCAGTCATGCATCTTCTTCATGTTTTGTATTTCAACATTCTTTACACTTCAATTTTTCTGTACATTCTCTATTTTTCTTCTCTCCAAATTTTTTTCTACACTTAATCATACACATTTCCTATGATCTTTTAACTTATAAATCATTTCTACACTATCTTAAGACATCTAGATTATCAAATAGTCGAAATCATACATCAAGAATTTTTTTTTCATATCTTAAACCCACGATGTTAAAAAAAACAACAATTTTTCTTTATAATCATGCAATGACAAATAAGTCATCATTTTTGTTTCATAAACCAACAACTCTAAAGGATTCACATAATACTTACTTGATATTGCTTCGAAATCTTCAATAATACCAAAAATCCCTACCTTCCTATACAACCCATGATCATCCTTCGAAAGGTGGTGGGGATAGGTTTATGGTGAGAATGAAAGAGAGAGCAAGGTGAAAGGGAAGCAAGTAAGAGATTAGAGAGCTAGGTTTAATGCTGGTAGAGATTGGTAACAAAATGACATAAAGAAGAAGAGAACCAAGAAAAAGAAGAGAGTAAGACCAAAATCACTAAGTGGTCTTCCAAATTAAAGCATCGTGAGAGACAAAAGGGTCTTTCAATTAAAAGAGTAATAACTTAGGACATGGTTTGGCAAGTGACACTTGTCACTTGCCACATGTCCAATTTCTAAAGCATTAAACTAGGTTCTATCATTTAACTAGTCTAATCAATTCTAATTTCTATTCCAATTGTCTCCCAATTTTCAATGACACTTGTCAAATAATCTGAAAATCGTTTATCAAAATTTTCATTTCCAATTGATAGTAAATTATACTGCCATTTATCATTTGTCTTGCTACTTGACATTTTTCTTAGTCCAAAATTACCCAAATCTTTTAGAAATTTCTCCAAAATTCACCAAAAATTCTAAATCACTAAATAAACTCTCCAAATTAATTTTCCACATATAAAAACCACAATTTTCAATATAATCACATTTATAAACAATTATACCCAGAATTATCCATGAATACATGTACAATTATTTTCATGTGCAGAAGTTCAATATTCACATGTATGTGTATATTATATAATGCATGAGCATGCAATGCATTTCTAATCTCTTAGTAATCTTTCATATTCACTATTTTAGCCTTAACATGGATAACGAGATGTTACAAGGGGGATGTCTACATTAACTAGTGCTATTAAATGGATTCGTAAAGACTACATTGGAGCACGACTGAGAAGCAAGGCTGCAAGAGAAACATTTTATTGCACCATCTACACTATGTGGAAGACAAGAAATGCATTTATTTTATACTCTACTTCTTTTACATGCTTTGATTTAGTATTTATGATAAAGACTATGATTTATAAAAATTTTTATAGAATGCATCCTAAAACTTTGATCACTATTTGATTTTATTGTTGTCATTGAACTGTTATGATGTTTTGATTACATCATTTGGTCTGGATATGCATAAGTAGCTTTCCTTCTCTAATAAATCGTAATGATACTTTGCTATGTTCATATTAGTTTCATAACCTTTGTAATGGTGACCATCTGGTTTTGCAGGTTTTCCTTGGGAAACACCATAAATGCTCTTTGGTGAGAAAGAAATATGAAGGTAGTACAAAAACAATATCTGACAAGGATGCTCTTCTTTATGTTCTTATTGTCCTCACAAAGGAATAATTAATGGCTCAAAAAGTTAACTTTGAAAGCAATCTAAACTTAGTTTCCTCTTGTAATATACTTCTGGATTATATATGAACAAGCTCTAAATGGTTAACCTAATCAAGCTCCGACATTATTATTTGTTATTAGAAGAAATGGCACTCTAAACATAAGCCTTAACACTATCAATTGAGTTTTAGGACACTTAGATACATTTTATTTTTGTAAGTTTTAGTTGATTTTAGAAATAGCTTGAGTTCTTACATTTGAATGGCTTTATATTGATTGTATTATCAAGATTTTCATAATAGCTTAGTTTTCATTTGTACTTAATTCTTTTAGTTAGCAATGTATTTACTTAATTTCTAAAAAAATTCAAATAAAGGAACTAAAATTATATTAAATAGATGCTAGTATACTTGTGTATTTAATAAATGACATTGTTTTGAATAACTCTTTGCTCTTAGAGTGTAGAGTGAAACTGATATTTTTATTACGTATTTTGAGAAATGATATTGCTTTCAACAAACCTACACTTGAAGTGCAAAGGACAACGTTTTATTAACTGAAACTACATTTTTGAATAACTTTGCACTTTGAGTGCAAAAGATGACTTTTGTTGCAAGAAATAGTGTTTTGGAACTTACATATGCGTAATTGACTCATGTATGCTACGCGTATGTGTTATCTTTTGGCTTAGAGCCATAACAAGGTTCCATTTTATCAGTTAAACTGATAAATAAAGGCATGATTTCTTACATGATTTTAGTACTTAAGATTTGTATATGATTTTTATGATTGGTGAGGTAACGATTGGCCATTCATGTGCTAGGCCTAACAGATCAAACAACCCCCTTACCTTTAATGCTGCTAGATAAAAGTCAAGTCCTCATATCAATACCATTTTATGGAACTTGCAGGTGATTGAACATCTAAAGGTTTGGTCACCAACGAGGTCATCACTTAGGGTCATGACGCTCTTGTCAACCGTAATCTAGACTTATCACAGATGAAAGTTGAGCCAACATAAAAAATCAGTGGGTATGCGCACTAGTTTAACTGATTAGTGGTGACACACATAACTATTTTGGCCTATTATGAGATTTAGCTTCCTGACAAAATTTGATTTATACATATGATGCTTTTTTGCTCTTATACACTAAAACTGGAACCTATGTTCACTGAATGAGTAGACTTAAAAGTTCATAATTTGTGATAGAGTTTTAATGTAAATATAGAAGTGTTGGGTTCTAGCGGGCGGGGTTCGCCATAGCGAAACGATGGGAACACATGTGAGGACCCTTCGAGAAAAGTTCGTCACGGCCAACTTTTGACCTCACCGTGGTGAAGTCCCGAGGTTGTGCAACATACCCTTCAGGTGAAATATGTTGTGACAAAGTCCAAGACTTCGTCGCAGCAAAGTTCCAGATTTATTCTAACCCTCTCGGGAAAAGTATGAAGCGGTGAAAGTTCATCCTTCGCCGCGGCGACATTCCTCGTATAGGCGAGAGTCGCTCTCAGAAAAGGTTCGCCGTGGCAAACTTGTGGCTTCACCATGGCGAAACCTCAAACTTGAACCTAGACCCCAATATCAAACAATGCAAAAACACATACAAACATACATTTCTCACCACCCCTTAACCTAAAATTTCCAATATCCAACAAGTTCATATTCTATATCGATTGAAAATTATGGGCAAAACATAAATACAGTTCATTGACATTAAAAGAAGAGTTTTACAAAGCTTTAACGGGCATTTCAAGCTACCTTACATCATAATCCAAAAAATACAAACTTTACATGAACAAATAATGGTTGAAATGCGGCTAAAGCCTTGTATTTTACAAAAACTAGCTTAAAATACAAAATATGCAGATTTGTAGTGATGCCCTTATGCTCGATCACTTAATCTCTTATATCACCTAAAGATGGGCAAGAATTGGGAGTGAGCTTACAAGCTCGTGGGTAACAAGTTTATAATGAAGAATAAGTCAAATCATTTAAAAATATTCATTGCCATTTCAACTTTGCATTTAATCCATAAATGCATATTTCTCAAAATTCTCAACTTGTTAAGCAATTCATAAGCACATAAACATGTATTTGTCAACTTGTCAACATATCATAATCACATAAGCAAATCAAAATAGTTTGGGCAGGTCCATGAAGGAGTTTTTGTGAATCTCTGGTAATAACAGAATGGACTATCACAAATCCACCTAATAGTTTTGTGTAGTTCGTAAATATGAGGGAGTATGAGAGAGCTCCATACCACTAGTGAGCAGGCAGGAGAAACCTTTAACAGAGTCACGTGCACGTGACATAACAGAATGGACCACCACTAACCCACATAACATGAATTTCATAACCATAATTTATTTCCAAAAAACCAATTCTATCTTCATTTCATACATCTTCAACATAATTCATGAACCAAACATGTAACAAATTTATCAATTCATTCAAGAAGCAAATAAATCCAACATTTAATAAAGTGGTTGAAATCATTTAATTCTATTTGAAAACCTCTATGGCTCATTAACTCTATTATAAATATGTAACCCACCTTGAAGTCTTTGCTTAAATACATGCTCAAAGATGCCTCTCCTCTTGCCTTTCTTGATTACCTTTAACAATGGCAAAAATTCCATTCAATGGGAATTCAATTGAAAATTCCCACAAAGCATATTTACTAAAATTGATTTTAGAATACTTAAACCCATACATTTCCTAAGCTTTATGAACTAAAAGCTTTCCATAAATCCAAAGGATTAAAATTAAACTTACCTTGAAACTTCACCAAATAATGAGATTATTGGCTCAAATGAAAGCTCTTCTCTTCCTCTTTCTTTTTCTCTTCTTGAACAACCTTAAAATCTCTCTAGAAAGCTTAGAAAAAATAAAACCCTAATTTTCTCCCTTTTTTTCTCTCCAACAACGACACTCTCTCTCCCTTTCTTTCTTATTTCGTTTCTTCTTCTTCTTAAAACAAGACAACACTTTCTTCTTCCCTCTATATCCTTAATAAGAATGAAAAGTCTACTTTGTCTTTCCTTTAAAGCTTTATGGCTTTTAAACTTAAGTGATCTTCCAAAAATGCCCTTTATGGAATACACTCTTACAAATTTAATTTTAACATTTCTATTCTAAATCCTAATTTCTACTTATGCTTGCTAAATAAATGATTAAATTCTAAGAAAATAAAATAAAATAATTTAATAAAGAAATAAATAAATAAAATAAAATGAAAGAAAAAATTTGGGGTCTAACAAGAAGTGTGTTTAAAACTGATTTACATGTATTTTAATTGAGTTTTGGGATTTTCAAAATACATCCGTTATGCTGTCCAAATGTTTTCAAAGGATATTTAGTTAGCCTTGCATAGTCAGGTTAAGGGTAACGTAAGTATCTTTAGTCTGGGTATACAGCAGTTGTCATGTGCCCGATGTGGTTTCAGGTTGTGACAATAATAGTAAATCAACTTTTGAGAACCAATATTTTCAGATCATATTCCTATTTTAATACAAATCTACTCCAATAATACAAGGGTGCAAGCACTATATTTGACTATTTTAATACAAATCTTCTCCAACAATGCAAGGGAACAAACTTTATATCTGAATAAGAAAGATCGAATTGATAATAGAGGACTTAAAGAACCTTAATAGAAGGAGATTTGGTAACATTAATTTTGTATTCTCTCAAGGAAGGGAAAGATTGAATAGAGCTTAATCTAACCTTGAAACTTCCCCTATAAATATGGACTTCTAAGAAAAGGAGAGGATAGCTTTATTGAATTACACTCATAGAGTTGAGTTTAATCACTCTATTTGGAAGCAAAGATCTAGAATAAATTGGCTTAAGGATGGTGATAAAAATACTTCCTTCTTTCATAACTGAGTTCTTAGTAAGAGGAGCAACAACAAAATATTTTCTTTTACTTTTAAGCAAGGAAATTATATTAATAATGAACAACAGTTTCAATTTTTTTAATTAAACTCTCTTGGTTCTCCAACTAATTGTCACTTATTTATGTAATTATTATAATCAATTATGAATGAGCAAATTTTAAATAGGAAAATTGTTCTCCTAGTTAGACCACTCAGTGTTAGAGATATGGAGGAAGCTTTATTCTCTCTTCATCCTAATAAGTACTTTAGCCCTATTAGAATGAATTGCTTCTTTTTATAAAAGCATGGATATATATCAAAACAATGGTAACAAATGTGCTTTCGAGTTTCCCAAATATGGAAAAATGTTGAAGGAATATAATAGAAGTTTCATATGTCTCATTCCTAAGGTACCTTCCTTTTACTCTTTGAAAGAATTTAGGCCTATCCTATACTATGACATAAATTTTGAAGCTTATAGCAAGAAGGCTAAAGGAGATGTTCCTAAGATATATTGATCACTCATAACTAGCTTTCTTCAAAGATAGGTTGATATGAGACAATATTTTATTATACTAAGTGTAAGAAGTTGAAGTTAAGTAGCAGGTTCTTTGTAGATGATCTCATTCTTCCCTTAAGAGTATAAGCTAATTAATTAAGTGCTCTAGTGATTGCATTAAACACATTTTAGGAGCTTACAAGTCTCCCTATTAACAAGGATAAAATTTAGATGTGTCTTCTTAAGTTCACTCCACTTAGCTAATTGATTTTCTACTTGGACAAGTCTAAAATCAAAGAAGCCTCTTTTTTACCTATCTAGGTATCTCTATCACTATAAATAAGTCCTCATATATTGAATATCTACAGCAAATTAAAAGGATACAGAAGAGGATTTCAAGTTAGTGTAACAAAACATCTCACTAGCTAGTAGGATTTAGCTCACCAACTTGGTTTTAAATAGGCTCCATGTGAATTAATCTTCTCATCTCGGGCTATCTATAAGCATTGTTAAAACAATTTAAAAGAACTTGAGAGTCTTTCTATAGGTAAGTACTATAGTAAACACGCTATGACTAAGGTAAAATAGAGCAAATTAAGTACGCCTAAGGTAAAGGATAATAATGAGCCATCCTTATCCAAACTACCAATAATATGATGGTGATTAAAAAATTATGAAGGCTTTTAAGTAATAGATAGGCAATTCGGGATAGATGGATTTGTGCTTATTACTTGGATGGATTAAATTTACGAACCATTCAATAAGGAAACAACTTTTTTTGGACTATGTTCAATTATTGAGGTTATCTCCTAATAAGTTTTGTTCTTATACTAGAAATGAAGGATGATATAGGAGAAACATAAGCTTTATAGGTTATTTCACTAATTCCTTATGTAGATTGTTCTTAAGAATGAAAAATCCAAGAGTTAAATGGCATAACTAGGTTAGGTTCAACCAAGCTAACCCAAGGGCTTTAGTTATTCTCTAGATTGTTATAAAAGGAAAATAATCTATAATTGATAAAACTAAGGGGTTTATGAATATTCCAATTATATGCTGTCTCTACAACCAAGAGGAAGGGTTTATGGAGCACCTTTTCTTTAGATGTGACTTCTGTAACCATATTTAGAGAGGAATGTTGTAGATAAGTAGCTTTCCTTCTATAATAAATCATAATGATACTTTACTATGTTCATATTAGTCTCATAACCTTTGTAATGGTAACCACCTGGTTTTGCAGGTTTTCCTTACACCATAAATGCTCTTTGGTGAGAAAGAAATATGAAGGTAGTACAAAAACAATATCTGACAAGGATGCTCTTCTTT
>JANKYF010000009.1:14699625-14710195 GCA_029829435.1 Erythroxylum hondense
CGGGATCAGTTCGCGTCTGCATTAGTGTCTTTCTGAGTCGTGTGTAAATTAGTATTTCCGCGATTTCTACTGAATTGCACTGTTATTGTAGAGGGCCCCAAACTGATAAATGTATTATTGAAATGTGATTACTGAAATTGTGTTTGATCGAATGCTTTCGTTTTAAAGTGGGCCAGCATAGTTATTGATTTCCGCAAATTAGTGCTTTTGTGTCAGTGGGTCCTACATGGGCGAAAGCCATAATTGAAATAAGTTTTCTAAAAGGGGTCAATGATGTCACGGACCTTTATATAATTGAAATTGAGACATGTTTGAAAACGATTTCGAATTAAAGTAGACCCAATTGTTATTGAACTGTACGCTTGTGATTGATTCTAAAATGTTTTAAAAAGTGCATATTGAGTTTTGTACTGGAATAGAGTGTCGTAGCCTACCATTTTCGTGTGGTGCGGACTCGGATATCACCCACGATATCGGATTCGGGTCCTGCGGGGTTGGGATGCTACAGTATCTATTCTTGAATCCATCATACATAACCCTTATATCAAACTGCCATGGTCAGCCCAAAAGAAAATGACTAGCATGCATAGGTATAACATCACAAAGCACCTCATCATGATACTTATCAATGGAAAACGACACCAGCAATTGTTTATTAACCTTAACTTCTCCACACTGATTCAACCATTGAAGTTTATAAGGTTTAGGATACTTAGTAGTAGGTAGGTCTAATTTTTAAACCAAAAGATTGTTTGTTACATTAGCATAAGTTCCCCCATCAATGATCATGTTTCATACCTTGTCTTCGATGTGACAACATATGTGGAAGATGTTGTCTTGATGTGTTTCATCCTCCTTCATCGCTTGCACATTTAAAGCTCTCCTAGTGATAAGGAGTTCACCAGCAATTGGATACATTTCATCATCAATCGCCTCTGATTGTGGCCTACAATTATCATCAAATTAACCTTTGGTCTCAACATCACCATCTCCCCTTAAAATCATCACTCGTTTATTTAGGCACTGGGATGCAATGTGTCCCCGTCCTAAACACTTAAATCATTTAATATCTCTGTTTCTAGAGGTTTAGGAGTTAAACTTACCTTTATCTAGGTTAGAATCAACATCCTTACTTTTAGATGATTCAGACATGCTCTTAAGATCAACCTTATCATTCTTCTCGCTCCATTTGGTTTCCAAGAGGAAGAACTCGATTTCTACTGAAACCATATTGATTGTTGTTTTTTTGAGTTGCCTCTCAATCTTTATGGCTATCTATACCATATCCTCCAACTCCACATAATGTTACAGCTCTGCCACATTAGCAATTTCTTGATTTAAGCCAGGCAAAAACTGTGTCATAGTTGCCTCTCAGTTCTCCTCCATATTAGCTTTAATCATGGTTATCTCTGTCTCCTTGTGGTAATCCTCTAAACTCTTAGATCCTTCAGTTAAGCCTTGCAATAGCTAGTACAAGTCCCTATAGTAATGATATGGAATGAATCTTCTCCTTATAATAGCCTTCATCTCCTCCTAAGTTTCAATTGGCCTCTCACAATTTCGTCTCCTAGTTAAAATAAGTTGATCCCACCAAATAATAGCATAGTCAGTAGACTCAACAACAACAAGTTTTACCTTTTTTTACTTCAAAGTAGTTTTGACAATCAAAGACTAACTCCACTTTGTTCTCCTAGTCCAAATATGCATCAGGATCATTTTTACCCATAAATGACTGAATCTTCATTTTAATGTTTCCTAAGTTTCGATCATAATGATCTATCATTTGCCCCCTTCGACCACCTCTATATTGATCAAATTTATTATTGCCATCTCCTACATTAAAATCATCACTATCGTCTTCCTCTTCATGTTCAACATGGTATTGTCACCTTTCTTTTCTATGCATAATTGGCACTTCACAAACTTGATTCCTTTGCAAAACAATAATGACATCATCTTGTATTACCATCTTATCCAATATTTCACCAAATCTAACCTCTATGCGCCTAAAGTGTTAACACAAAGTTCACTATTTGAAAGTCTCTCCTGTCCTTCCTTCTTCAGCCATTATAGCAATTTGACAATGAATGACTATTTTTTACACTAAATTCACTTAAATGAGTTTTTTAAGGAACCAAAGAAACTTTGATTAAAAGCGATTACCTTGCAATGTACACCTAACTTATTCAATGAACTTAACCATATTAAGGAAAAAAGAAAATAGGATGAGGGTAAGGGCTTAAATAATGAAACTGGACAAGATAGCAAAGAAAAGAAGATGAAACAGAGATGAATCAAAGAAAAAGATACTAATTTCATATTTCAAATAGGAATGTGCAAATCTAGTACTTCCCTTTTTGCTTAACTCATTTTACCCTTTTTTACAAAAACTGAGCCTCCACTATTTTCTTCTTCTTTTTTCTTCTACTTTATTCTTTTCTTTTCTTTTCTTTTGTTCTTTTTTCCTACTTCCTCTCTTTTTTTTTCAACAAATCACAACTGAGGCAATCAAAAGAAGTAAGAAGGAACAGATATGAAATAATAAGAAAGAGCAATCAATTTAGAAAAATAACAAGATGTTTAGATTTGCAAAGTTAGAGAAGGACATAAGAGAAAAGATTGCAACTAGAAAACAACCAGATTTGCAAGAAACATTTATGAAAGAAAACAACTAGATTGTAAGATTTGCGAGAAACGTGTATGAAAGAAAACAACCAGGATTTGCAAGAAACTTGTATGGAAGAAAACAATCAGGATTTACAAGAAATATGTATGGAAAAAAGCATCAAAAGCAACAAGAAACATGAAACAAAATAAGTAATACGCACCAAACTGATTTAGAATAGCCCAAGCTCCAATACCAACTAAAGTGAACCTTGTAAATCAAAACCTAGGAACCCACGAACAAGTTGTTGAAAGAAATTTTTAAAAAAATCTAAATCAATTCTTTTTTCAAGGAGACAAACCTTGACCATTGTTTAAAGAAACACGAACCAAATTTATAAAGAAGGATATTGATACCACACTCTAGGAAAAGAAAAGATTGAGAGTGATAAGTCAGATGAATGCCACAAGGAATAATCTTGATAAGTTCTAAGTTCAATGAAGAACCAATAAAGTGAATAATCTCACTAATTTCATAAAACAAATTCCAATCTCAATTTTGTACAAAGATGACAATTATATAGGATAAAGAAAACCTTAATCTATCTTCTAGCAATGATTTATTCTTAAAAATAAGGAAATCCTTAAAATTTAGGAAAGCCTTTTCAAAACTGAATTATAAAGTCAAATATACAAAGTGGACTTTTAGGCAACCCAAATCAATTCGAGATCTGCTAAAATCATCAAAATAACATGATCTTATAATTAGGCGAAATAAATAGCTAATTAGGCCTATTTAATGTGTGAATTAAGGTAATATGGCTGATTGATCTCTCCAAGCCCAAATTAGCTTTAATTATTGCTTGTTTAGCCAAAACATATTCAATTAGTCCATTAAGAGCTTCCTTCATTCTTTTAGCGTTAGCCTGATTTATTAGACCTCCACTAATGCGTAGTGGATCATCGGAATATGTTGAACCGGATTGCATCATCCTTTGTATGTCAGTAGTTGGATTTCCATCACATGAGTTTATATTGCATTGGAAGCTAACACTTCATGTCTGGTTAAATAAGTTTTTAGATAGGGCCTTTTATACCATAATCTATACATACTTTTGAAAATATTTGCATCATAAAGTAAAACATCTATATATATATATATATATAACTTTATGTTATTGTATATTTATCAGAGAAACTTGATATGGTGAAAAAATCTTCTTTTATTTTTATTACAGATAATAAATATACGGTCAAAGTTATGATGATTATTATTAGAACTTATTCATTTAAAATATTCTATATATACTATAAGATTTATATGTAACAAAAGTAGTATTACATTTAATTTATCACGGCAGGATTAATTATATAGTGGTAAAATGTCATTTCATTAAAAAGAGAATTGTATTTCAAGTATGTCATTCAAGTCTTTACAATCAATTGAGAAAGAGTTTCAAGTCTTTATATTCAATTGAACATTACAAATTAGGAAGCATAGCGTGAATATGTATTCGTAACATAGGGTTATATCTGCAACTATCCTTTATTTTATCTAAATTACATTAACAGGAATTTGCCATTCGCGCAGTACACAACTACATCAGCAGACGTTTGACGTTTTAGCAAAGCAAATTCCGTTATCAAGATGTCAGATCTAAGTACCCATCAACTTCAAAATGAACTGCTAGCATCCCTTGTTTCTTAACTTGCTCTCCTGAAGCTCATCTGACGTGATAAAGTCAGGTCATTTAACCAGCTGGAACATTCAAAAGCGTGAAAAACTGAACTATAGGCTCCTAATCCATACATAGACTAAGGCATCAAAAGCACTCATCATCCACACAAGAAGCATAGAAACGTAACTAACTTAAAGAATTGCATGCACAGAAGCATTTGCACATTGTTTTGGATACCTGGACACATGCCGTGTCTACATGTATATGTAGATGCATTTACTGGCTTACAATTGAGGAAGAGTGTTTGCCCATCAGACCATCACATAGTTTTAAGAGAAGACATCCGACAGTAGCAAATAAAAGATTTTGGTCACCATGAACTGATCACTCTCTCCCTTTGGAAGTCAAAATTAGTAGCATCATAAGAAACTAGTGCAGAATAGAAATTGATAAGAGTAATAAGAAACTTGTTGCTTTGTTAAATCATTCTGAAGAACAACATAATCATACAACTGTATAGCATCTATCGTGCTTCATTTAAAACCCTCATTACCAGTTACAACAGTCGGACAACTCCAAATGTCAAAACTCAACATTCAGGTTGAATTACCAACGCGTGGGAAATGATACATGTCAGCAAATTGCAAGCACAACTGGCGGTCTCTCTCATCCCCCCAGCCTCCCCAACCCTTGAACCCAGCTTTATATCCTGGTTGATGCTCATAGGTATGCACATCCCACTTTGGATCAATGTTGGTCACCTTATCTTTTTCTTCTACTGCAATATTCACCACACCGTTGTCAATGCATGCACTCTTCTCCCCATTACCCTGATGCAATCCACACTTCCCAAAATGAACAGCACTTGTCCTGGACGCCCGCAGGGTGTAAACAGGACCACCAAAAGAGGGATAAACTGTAGCCCACATTGTTATATCCCAATTATAATCATCGAAGAAACAAAACTCCCTTGCTTTCAGATGGATTTTTCTCCAGACCGTTCGATTAAATGAGTAACCAACATTTCCCATTCTCTCAGCAATTAAACTACCCCAATTTTCCCCTCTTGAATTTACATCAGAAGGTGCTAAATTTGCAGCATAACAGTTTGGACATTTCTGAAGCTTCAACTTGCTCAACATCTGCAAGTTCCGATATGCATTAGGAAAAATGAAGTGATCTTCTTCTATAAAAAGAATATGGCCCTCATGTCCTTTTGTTACCTCGAGTCCATCCCATACGGTGTTCATCATCCACCACCAATGATGCTTCAGCGACACTATCTTTGGCAACCTGTGGTTTCCATATTGATCAGGATTTCCCTCACAATGTTTCTTAACTGGATCATCTTTGTCTTTACAATCATCTGGTGAAACACCAGGGAAACTATCAGTAAAGACATGGGGAGAATATGGAGCAAATATTTGCTTCACTTGGCAAAACTTGATGCTTTGCACAATTCTATTCATTTCCTCAAAGTGTCCATCATGACTAACAATGAGTAAAGTCTCATGGATACCAACGACTTTCGACAAGCTTTCCACAACTACCTTCAAGTACTGGGGCCTATTATGAACGTACAAGACAATGGTTATATGATTCTTGGCTAGATTTGGATACAGATCTTTGTTCCTCGGAGGTAATTGATTAAGTCTTTCCAATCGAACAGACAATTCACTCCGTCTAGGTATATTAAGTTTAACTCCGACTCTAGAATAGTTGTAACTGAAACTCAAACCGTCGTTCGAATACTGTGACATTGATACTGAATTTGTTTCCAGTAAAACAATCAGTAGCAGAACACATAACAATACCACCAGAACTAGAGACACAAAGCGCTGAACGGCCCCAGTTTTGAAGTGCGGTTTCTTGCCATTAAAAGCCATAGTAAACAAGATATAAACAAGCATCAACTACGTTCCGTTACAATTACAGGCACAAGATAGGCAACAAATTCATACTGAAGAAAGGCCAAACTTTATGCAACAGGATGAGAAAGCTAAAGTGTAAGGGTGAAGAACCTCTAAGAACTCTCTAAACCTACGATTGAAGCATCTTCAGCTCCTTATTCTCCAAAACCCACCAATAAAGTTTCCTGCTTTCTTCAGTCGGCGATCCGATGCATACAAATGAAGAAGCTTTAGCTTCCAAAACCCTTCCTGTACCTCTTCCAAAGCTACGAGAGGAAAAGCGAGCAATCAATAAGTAACAAAAGGATTAAGAAAAGAACAAACCCACTATATTTTAGTAATAGATTGCTTCAAAATGAACATATCTTAAAACGATCAAAAGATTTGGGTCACACAGTTGACTGACTAGAAGAACATAAGTTGGAAAACAGAACAAAGAGACCAGTAGGCCTTAGGCGCTTTCTTAGGACGACTTTGGCATTTGTTAGCTTAATTGATAAAAAGATCTATCGTTCGTTTTAGTTGTGGATGTCGCTGTCAAGAAACGGCAACCTCCAGGCATAGTCGTCTCTTAAAAGCAAGCTGTATTTCATTTATTGGTCTATGTAATCAAAGGGATACTCCAGAAATGATGCTACAAATTCCAAGTCGTATGTTAATTATACTATGGTTGCCTGTCGTTCAAATCACGCATAAATTAAAGTGGAGAAGAAGCCAATACATAAAAGGAAAGTTTGTGCTTCTCATCTTATTAGTAAAACATATTCCTCTATTTTACTCCCTAAGCCTTTTACACATTTTAGATTAGGATGTTTCTCTACATGTTTGGAGAAAATGATCAACTAAAAAATAAATGATCCAAGAATTCATTATCTTTGTTGCAAAGACTGATTTGAAATATTAAACTTGAACTTGTCCTTTGTTCTTAACTTTCATATAATTGCCAACTAGAGTACAAGGAGGTCTTGAAAATATTACATTCTTATCATACTAATTTAAGTCAAGGTACTTACTGATTCTCTTATAACATTCGTATGAAAGTTAGAGCTAACTATGTAAACTTTTGGATTAACAAAAAGTAAATTTACAATAAGTTTATATAGAATGATTACTTACTATATGACTATACTTTTTAGATAATTAAAAAGTGTTTCTCAATTGTCTAATAATGGAAAATTTGTACATGAAACACAATATAAGAAGCAAAAGTTACACACATTTGTTATGATTTTATTTATTCTTAAAAGAAAATTTTGTTGTTTGATATTGTATAAGTTCTCATGTTTAATTAAATAGTCTTTACGATCCCTTTTAATAGTTTTTCTTTTGTTTGAACTGATGTCTGCAACAGTTTAAACCATAAATAATAATATACTCTGCTTTTATTCTTTAGGAGATTTCTCGTTTAAATCATTTTATTTAAAATATTCTTATTTTGGTCCTCTTAAGATTGAAAATTTTCCCATATAGTATTTTTTAATAGAAATGCACATATGGAGTGTCATGTCACTTAATTCTTTTTTTTTGAAAATTTTGAACGTATTAAACCTTTAAGGCAGTTCAAAATGTTTCGAAATGTACAATTTATGATACTCCATGGTAGTGACTATCACGACTGTTGAACTAATGATGGTTGACAAATTAAATCCCCCTTATATTTTGATAATAATAAAATGTATAGAATTAGTTAAGAAATTATTTCAGGTGTTATAGATTGAAATAAACCAAGACAGCTTATAAATCATGGTAAAATCAAGAAGGAAATAATCTTCAACATGATAGAGACATTAAACATGAAGATTATGGGAAGATTTGATTAAATATATCCGTTAGAGTCAGCAACAAGTCGACCAGTATATCATAAGTCAACTAAGAAATCAAGGATCATCAGATGGGGGTTGAAACAAGTCGAATAATGTGTTACAAGTCGACTACAAATCAACTGGATAGGAATACTAGTCGACTATCATGGCACTAGTCGACTGATCGAGGAGCAGCTAAGTTAAAGCCTGTAGTGAAAAATGTTATTACTAGTTGACTATAACAGCTTGACTAGTCGACTATCAGATAGGGCTGAACAAGATGTGTACGAATCATTCCTAAATGGAAAGGAAGAAATCAAGCAACATCCATAAGAAATCAAACAACGACTAGTGGACTTCTCCAACGGCTACAATCATCTCAGAGCCTGCAAATAAACAGAGACACATCAAGGGAATTGGGAATCGATGTTGAAATCAATGCATACTATTATAGTTCCATAAATTTGCTCTCACACTACTCTTAGCTTGGTCTGAATTCCATTCATTTTGTACTGAGAGTTATTGCTTTCAATTTTCTATCTTGTTATTATTGTGAGTTGAGTGATTAGTGAAAAGTCACTTGTGAGGTAGGATTTGTGCCAGAAAACAAATCGGTTGTAAGGTAGCTTGAGCCGGAAATCAAGTGGTGTTGTAAGAGTTCACACTAAACTAAAAAGTTTGTAGTAAAGTGGTTTTGCCAAATCCTAAGTGGGAACTTAGGTAGAGCACGTAGGTCTTAGCACCGAACCTCTATAAAAACAATGTTTGATCTTCTTCCCTACTCTTTGCATTTAACTTTGTTTAAATTGTTTTGTGTGAATTAACTTCTGATTTTCTTGTAGAATTTTACGAAAAGTTTTAAAGATCTATTCAACCCCCCTTCTAGATCGTTTACAATTGGTATCAGAGAAGAAGTATCCAGGGATGGCACACAACAACCTAGCAGAAGAAGGTCACACTAATAATCGCCCTCCTTTGTTTAATTGTACTAACTACTCTTCTTGGAAAAATCCTATGAAATATCATATTATAAGCGAGGGAGTAGAGTATTGGAAGATCATCATCTTCGGTCCACAAGCACCATTGAAAGAAAATGGCAAGGTAAAAACAGAGCTGGAGTATGACGACAATGAATGGAAGTAAGCTTACATCAACGCAAAAGCTATGAAATTGATATACTGTGCTCTCATGGTTGAGGAAAGAAATTGAGTGAACTCATGTACTAGTGTTAAAGAAATGTGGGAAAGACTTCGCATCACTCATGAAGGAACAAATCAAGTTCGAGAGACAAAAATCAACATGCTTCTACATGATTATGAAATGTTTTTCATGAAGGAAGGTGAGTCTATTTCCACCATGCTTGATCATTTTGCAGAAATCATAAATGGATTAGGCAACCTTGGAAAGCATATGACGGATAGCGAAAAGGTAAAAAAGATTCTTCGCTCACTACCGAAAGAATGGGTCAAGTCACCGCCATCATGGAGTCTAAGGATCTCAATCATTTGGAATTCAATGCCTTGGTGGGATCTTTCATAAACCATGAGATCATTCTCAAATCAAGAGGAGGAAGAGGTAAGTTACAAAAGTCAATTGCTTTAAAAGCTAATGCTTCTTCTCTTGATGAAAGTGACGAAGAAATAGATGAAGAAGATGAAGATGAAGAAATAGCAATGTATGCCAGAAACTTGAGAAAGTTCAAAGGACTACTCAAAAATAGGAGGAAAGAATTAAGTGGTGGAAGAAATGGAGAAAGGAAAAAGTACACCATGGAAAGAAGGTCCAAGGGCTATGAAGAAAAGAAGAAAAATGATAAGAATGTCAAAGGAATGAAGAAGACTAGTCTTGTAGCCACTTGGAGTGATGATGAGGAAGCATACAAAAGTAATGAGGAAAACAACTTAGCGCTAATGGCAAATAGCTCCTTAACAAGCGACGATGAGGATGAGGTAATGGTTTTTGATCAAGATCTTATAGATTCGTTCAATGCTTTACAAATTGATTTTGAAGAAGCTATAGAAATCAACAAAAGATTAAGAAAGAGAATACGAGAATTGGTTGCTGAAAATAGTATCTTACTTGAAACCATTGATGATTTAGAAAGTTCTAAAGAAGATCATTCTGCATGTATTGATGAAAAAGAAAATTTATCTAGTGATCTTGATAGACTTAGAAAAGAGTTTTCATATGTGGTTGGAAAATTTTCTAATGGAAATGAAAAATTTGAGAAGATGTTGTCTTTACAAAGGTATACTATTTCTAGACATGGTTTAGGGTATGATCCTTTTGATAGAGAATGTTCTTTGATTTCAAAATTCACTAAAGATGGTAAAGTTGCTCAATGTGCTAAATGCTTGAAAGATGGGCATATAGAAATTGCATGCAAGAGTACTAGGAGAAGTGTTAAGGTCAAGAAAATTTGGGTAGAAAAAGGTACTATTGTTCCTAATGTGATTTACTTGACTAACCAAAATGGACCCAAAATGGCTTGGGTACCAAAAAGAAGAAAAGATATTTCTGGTGTAGGTACAAGCAATGGATGAATATCCACCAAACACATGATACATTAATAGTG
>JANKYF010000009.1:14766753-14782423 GCA_029829435.1 Erythroxylum hondense
ATTCAAACTTGTTTTATTCTTCCTCTTTTTTATTGGATCTAATCGGGTTCCTTTGAACTCAATTGCCTATTTTGAGTTTTTTAGTTGACTAGTCTCTAGTTTCATTTCTTCTTTTTTTAATAATTTTTATCCAAATTTGCTTCTTTGGGGGTATTTGACAAAAGGGGAAGATTGAAACTATTTTTTGGATTTAAATTTTCCAATTTTCAAATAGTTTTTAATCAAGAGATTAAGTCGTGTCGAGTGAAAATTTGAGAGAAATGAGTGAGGGAGTTTTTTTTATATTACTAACGCTCAATGTAGGTACTTTATGATTCAAACTTCAAGAAAGAGGAGGAAAAAGTGGAAGTGAATCGTCATTCTTCATGAATGTCATCCAAGGCCAATAAGACCAAATTATTTAATAAACCGTTTCGCTTTGAGGTGGTTTGGACTGAAGATAATAGGCTTGAAAATGTTTTTCACTCTAATTGGGACTCTTTAGTGCACCCTTGTTCAGCATTAAAAAATGTTGAGAAAGCAGCCCTTGATTTTAACAAGAACATGTTTGGTAATATTTTCAGAAGGAAACGTCGTTTGCTTGCAAGGCTGAATGGAGTCCAACGAAGTATCTATCGTAATGAATCTGTTGGTTTGCAGGATTTAGAGATCAGATTAACTAAAGAATATAATCAGACTTTAGAACAAGAGGAGTTATTATGGTTCCAAAAAAGTAGGGAGAAGAAGGTGAAATTTGGAGACCATAATACTATTTTCATGCCACTACCGTTATTCATCGTAGAAAAAATAAAATTGATCAATTAAAACTTAGGGGATCGTTTACAAAAATTGTTTAAGAAGCTTTTTCTAATGGGAGTATTGATCTTCGTATTAAAGAGACCCTAATTGTTCTCATTCCCAAGGAAGATAACCCAGAGAACATTTCAAAATTTAGGCCAATAAGTCTTTGTAACATAACTTACAAAATTATCACAAAAGTGATAGTTCACCAAATTAGACCTTTTGTGGATAAAATTATTCACCCATTCTAAAGCAGCTTTATTCCAGGTAGAGGTACTGTGGATAAAGTTATTTTGACGAGAGAAGTGGTGCATTATTTGAAAAGAGCTAAGGGTCAATTGGGTTCGATGATGATTAAATTGGACCTCAAGAAAGACTATGATAGAGTCAATTGGGATTTTTAGGAGGGTACCTTGATTGATTTTAATTTGTCAAACTCATCATGAATTATATTCGAAGCACAAAGTTAACTGGTCTTTGGAACAGGGAGAAGCTAAATAGTTTTAATCCCCGAAGGGGTATTCGTCTAGGGGACCCTTTGTCCCCTTATTTGTTCGTTCTTTGCATGGAGAAATTTGCAGCTTTGATTAATGAGAGCGTTACTAGTAATAATTGGAAGCCTATTTCCTGCTCAAAAGGTGGGGTGAAAATTTCTCATTTGTTTTTTTGCTGACGATGTTCTTCTTTGTATGAATGCTAACCAGAAGTAGGTTCAAGAGGTCAGTCAAATTATAAATTTGTTCTGTCAGGAATCGGGTATGAAGGTGAGTGAGTCTAAATCGACGTGGCTTCCGTTAGGTGGTATGAAGCGTGACAGAATTAATTTTTTAGGAAGCCTGATAAATATCGGAGCTACGACTGATATTGGAAAGTATCTTGGGTTTCCTTTAGGAAATGGTAAAAGGAACAGTCGTATGTATAATGAGCTGCTGGAGAGGGTGAATAACAAGTTGTCTTCTTAGAAAATGAATCACTTAAATCTTGCTGGATGTATCACTAAGGCTTGCTTTGTTTTGAATGCTTTGTTGGTCTATATAATGCAAACAGCTTGGCTCCCTAACTATGTTTGCAAGAAAAATGATCAAATAGTGCGTGGGTTCATTTGGAAGTCTAGAGCTAGTCATAAAGGGCTTCATTTGGTGAATTGGAAAGATGTTACAAAACCAAGAAAGATGGGTGGTCTGGGCATGGAGGATTCTAGAAGAATCAATATTTCCATGTTAAGCAAGCCTATTTGGGGCTTGATATCTCACCCAGAAAAACATTGGGCCCAAATTCTTTTAAATAATTATGCCAATGGCCTTCAAGTGGATCGTTGGTTGGATGGCAAGAAGGGTTCTCCTCTGTGGCAGGGGTTATTAAAAACGTTAAAGGAGATCGGGGGGGGGGGGAGATTTCAAACGACGAGTATTAGATGGTGCCTCAACCTCGTTCTGGTTCGATTCTTTGAGCGATTTAGGTCTACTAGCATAGTTGGTGGAGGAAATTGCTGAAGATGATATGGAGATCATGATCAGTGATGTTATTAAGCATAATGGTGACTGGGATTTTGATTTGCTCCGGACTCCCATTAACGAGGAAATTAAAAACTCTTTGCCTCGGCTTCATTGTTCGCTTTGGGCAAGAGTTTAGGATCGGTGGATTTTTTGGGTTAGTCTCCTAATGGTAGATATGTTGTTAATAGTGCCTATAATTGGGTTCTGAACAATAGTGAGAACTTGGGTATTGTTAATAACAATATTAATTGTGATTGGGTGTGGAAGATGAGAGGTCATGAGAAAATTCATGTTATGGCTTGGCTTTTGTGTCTCGAAAGAGTTCATACTTAAAAGTTAAGATGGGTAAGAAACTTAGATAGTAATGGTCTTTGTTGGCGTTGTTCTTATGGTATGGAAACTATGATGCATCTTTTTAGAGATTATAGAGAGATTTCGTATCTTTGGCATAAAGAGTTCAATAATGTCGTTCCTAATGATTTCTTTGTTCCGATGGATACTGAAATTGTAGTTTGGTTTAAAAAATGGAGTTCGAGGGTTTGTAATTATGGTATTTCTCCGAATAGTGACATAATATTCTTAGCTATCATTTAGATTATTTGGCGGGGTCGTAATCAAGCTATCTTTGATGAGATTCCTTTGACAAAGTTTCAACAAGAATCCATTCTTTCTTTGACTATCTAGGATTGGTGTCGTTGCTTTGGTAGTGTTCAAAGGGATCCTGCTCTAGCTCAAAGATGGGTTTCATGGTTGGCCCCAAATCTTAATTACATTTGTTTGAATGTTGACGACAGTGCCTTAAATAATCCTGGAGACACTAGAATTGGAGGTGTTTTTAGAGATCATTATGGGTGCTTGCTGCGCAGTTTTGCTGGTTATATTGAGGTTGCGACAAATATGACAACAGAGTTTTTGACCATAACGACAGGGTTGCATATAGCCTAGATCAATGGTTTTAAAAAAATTATGATGGTGTCGAACTTTTTAGAGTCCCTTCGGTCGATATGTAGTGACTATTAGTTGTTTCACTCTTTGGCAAATATTATAGCTGATATTATTATTTGAAAGGGTTGAGATTGAGATATTTTATGGCATCACTCTCTAAGAGAAGGCAATCGCGTGGCAAATTTCCTTATTAAACGAGGAAGCAGGAACCAACAAGAATTTCAAGAATGGTTATCTCCGCCTCCAAATCTCTTGCTCGAACAAGAATTTCAAGAATGGTTATCTCCGCCTTCGGATCTCTTGCTTGACCTAGCTACTGATGCTTCTGGCGTGTGTTTTTTGAGGGATTGATCTTTCTTGTTCTCTTTCTTTTTGTTTTTGCATTTTAACTTTAAAGCAGTATGCTGATGTGGCAGGAGACATGTGACTGGACCCTAATATCTTGATGGATCAATACATAAATTGGGCCTGCTTACTGCCATTCTTTTCTCCTGCCTGCCTCTCTCTGATGGTAGAATTTTGTTTACTTTAGTGCAGAGATGGTTTGGGCAAGTCCTTACAACTCAAACTCAAAGCCAGACCAACGCAGAAATACGGTCCCACTAGTAAAGGGGTACATATTTTTGACGTCTTAAGTTCCCTTGGGCTGTCCTGTTTTTTATTTTTTTGTTAATGTGAATCGTCAGTGCGTGCTGAATTTTCCTTCCTGAACAGTTGCCTTCTTGTTTTGGTTAACACTAATTGCAGTGACTTACTAACAAGTGATTTGATGAAATCTGTTGCAATCACGGCGAGTTCCATGTTCTATACCCCCCATTTTCAGAGACTGAGGTGTTGCGATCAGTTTTAGAGAAGGATTCGACGTCAGGTTATTAAATTCACTATCATTTTGGGTTTGTTTTCACATCTTTTCTGAGGTTTTCTTTAGATTAATTAATCGATGCTTTGGGTTTTTCATTCTGTTAATCTTTGTGAGATTTGGCAAAGTTATGGTGTTCGCTGTTATACTTACCCGGCTCAATGCTTTTCTGAAACTTTTGTATTTTTTTTTGTTTTTGAACGAGAAGGGGAAAACAAATTAAATGTTCATAATCTGAACCTTTATTTCTGTGTGCATGTGTGCCCTTTGTACCGGAATTGGGTTTGCTTTGTTGTTCTGGAGCAAGATTACTGTTCAGCCTAGTGATGGTTATGCTGACTTCTCTATCTTTTTCCCCCTTTGTGGTGGTTTTCCGAGAAATTTTAACTTCTTCCGGTTTTGGATAAAGTGGGCGTTTGTTCTCTTTTTTCTTTTAAGAGTGAGCAACGCTTGACTTGTAAACCTTACATTGGAGCTTGAATTCCTTTTCCCTTAGTGAGCAATGATATGCTGTTTGACCACACACATGTAATTAGTTTATCTGATATGCAGTGACCATTAACAAAATCCTTCGACTTGTCAATTAGGATCAGAAGGGAATGAACCACTTTTGTTCTCACTTTTAGTGAAAAAAACAAGCTAAACTAAAAAATTCAACATGCTTCCAGTTTTCAGGGATCAAATTTTTTACTTTTTCTTTCTCATACTGTATTCATATGTTCTCAAATGGTTCCTTTTTCCTGCACTTTCTCACAGAATAAAAAGGTCCGGAAATTAGAATAGTTTCAGTTCTGAATGACGATGAAGCCATCAGATAACATCTGGCTTCGCCGTCAACAATGCCCGTGTGGAGATTGGAAGTGCTATATCAAGTATGAAGGAGATCATCAGACAGCAGTAAGCTCTCAACTGCTAAAAAGTGAGACGACAACAACACCATCATCAACAGAAATTGTCTTCACACCTTATGTTGGTCAAATTTTTAAAACTGATGATGATGCTTTTGAGTATTACAGCAATTTTGCCAGGAAGAATGGGTTCTCAATCCGGAAAGCACGGTCGACTGAAAGTCAAAATTTAGGAATCTACAGAAGGGATTTTGTTTGCTATCGATCTGGGTTTAATCAACCAAGAAAAAAGGCCAATGTGGAACATCCTCGTGACCGCAAGTCAGTACGATGTGGATGCGATGCTAAAATGTATCTAACCAAGGAAATAGTTGATGGTGTCACACAATGGTATGTCTCGCAGTTTAGCAACATTCATAATCATGAACTGTTGGAAGATGATCAAGTGCGTTTATTACCTGCATATCGCAAAATACAGGAGGCTGATCAAGAGCGCATTCTTCTGCTATCAAAAGCTGGGTTTCCGGTGAATCGGATAGTGAAGGTGTTGGAGCTAGAAAGAGGTGTTCAAGCTGGACAGTTGCCATTTATAGAGAAAGATGTTAGAAATTTTGTTCGAACCTGTAAAAAGACTGTTCAAGAAAATGATGCTTTGCTGACTGAGAAAAGGGAGAATGATATAATGGAGCTCCTTGAGGTTTGTAGAGCTAGGGCAGAGAGGGATATGGATTTTCTTTATGATTATACAACAGATGAAAGTAAAAAGGTTGAAAGTATTGCATGGTCATACGGAGAATCTGTCCGTGCGTATAGTTTGTATGGTGATGTTGTTATCTTTGATACTAGTTATCGTTCTATCACTTATGGATTGGTTCTAGGAATGTGGTTCGGTATGGATAATAATGGGAAGGCAATTTTCTTTGGATGTGTCCTTCTGCAAGATGAAAGTTCTCAATCTTTTACATGGGCTTTGCAGGTTTGTGGATACACATTCTTCTCCAGTCTGTGCATATCATATGTCCTTTTCATAATTTTCATCTTTTGAACAGACTTTTGTACGATTTATGAGAGGAAGATGTCCACAGACAATTCTAACCGATATAGATGCAAGTCTAAGGGAGGTTATAGCAAGAGAATTGCCAAATACAAAACATGTTATATGTAGATGGCATGTTCTATCAAAATTACCCAGCTGGTTTTCTTTGGCTCTTGGGTCACAATTTGAGGATTTCAAAGCTGAATTGGATATCTTACACCATTTGGAAAGTGTTGAAGACTTCGAACAGCAGTGGAATCTTTTGATGGCAAGGTTTGGACTTGTTTCAGATAAGCATGCAACTCTGCTCTTTTCTTATCGAGGATCATGGTCTAATTCTTATATTGGAGGCTACTTTGTTGCTCTTACTATGAATGCCGAATTCTCACAGTGTTTGGATACATTTTATAAACGAACCTTGAGTGGGCAAGTGTGTCTGCGAATATTCTTTGAGCAGGTATTCAATTATCCATTTATATGATTTTATTTAGTTTTTGTTTATATTTTTAACTGTGTCTTGAACTTGTATCTGAGATTGCAGTTAAGAATTGCTGCCTGCTTTGAGAATCAAGTTAGGGATGGGATCCAATATATGCCTATCAAGACATGCATGCCTATTGAAGAACACGCCCGAAGTGTTCTTTCACCTTATGCCTTTAATGTGTTACAGCACGAAATGGTGCTCTCTATGCAGTATGGAACACAAGAAATGGGAGATGGATCATATATTGTGCGACATTTTAACAAAATGGACAGCGAGGATCTTGTGTTTTGGATACCAGACGATGAGCAAATCCACTGTTCTTGCAAGGAATTTGAGCACTCGGGAATATTGTGTCGGCATGCTTTGAGAGTACTACTGGTGAAAAACTATTTTCAGCTACCAGAAAAATATTTCCCATTTCGTTGGCGGCGAGATTGTTCGTTGATTCCTACAAATAATCAAAATACCCATGGTTACGGTGATGAATGTGCTCAAGCTTTTCATTCTGTTGCTGCAACTCTGTTTACAGAATCCCTGATGTCGAAGGAGCGTTTCAATTATGTTCATGGAGAAATGTGTAGGCTCCTTGAGGGAGTTAGAAGTATGCCATTGACCCGGGATTTCTCTCCGACGATGACTACCAACAATGCCAGTGAATCCTAGCTTTGGCAGCATTGGATAACTGCATTTGGAATCCTATTCATTCAAGTGTTTGAAAGCAGGAAAATTAAGGGCTTCAAAGTGAAACCGGCTCTTGATATTTATAGATTCTAATGTATACTTTTCAGTTCTTCCAACATTGGCCAAGGTGTTGAATGTGGTAAAAATACAAATGTACAGGCATAGCCCTTGTGTAATTCTTCACAAGTATCAGAAAGGCGAGTACCATTTCTCTCCTTGGCTATTAAATAGAAATCGATTTGGAAATCTTATTGAGGTTGCTTGTACAAAATAAAGAATGTACTTGATAATTCAAACGTTTATTTGAGAAATGTTGAGGGAAAGAAATAAGAACTCGAAATATTTCATTTTAGTCCTTGAAAATTAGTTGCTGAAATTCAGCTTAATCTACAAACTGTTCGTTGGGTACCGTTTGCCTACGCAGCCCATAAAATGATTGGACATCTATTTTCATTATTAACACATTTAAAGCTTTTATTATCGAATGTGGTAATTTAAAACGTTTATTATCCCTTTCTGTTCTTTTCTGTTCACTTGGAGTACTAATGTGAACATGTAGGTTACATCTAACCATATAGACTTCATCAGAAGAAAAATGTTAATTTAGAGTTCAGTAGCTTACTCTCAGCTGGTTTAACACTCATATACTTCCCGAGAGGATATGCAAATGTCACACAAAACAGAACTAAAATATGTCAAACAATCCAAAGCATTTCTAGAAACTCAGGCAAATATACATTACATACTATTAGATGTTGGTGTAAACAAAGCATATCAAACCTATTGTACCATTCCAAATACATGTCATAAGTTCCAAATTCATCCTGTATTAAGATTATTACAAACTATTGAACAAAACACAAAATATAATATGTTTCATTACATTGAAATATAACTTAGACACAAATATACATCTTCTAAAACAAAACACATCCTTCTTTGGTCATTGTAGTTGTCCCAGCCTTAAATCTTTTTATCAGAACCTACACGGAGGCAAAACTACCGTACTAAGCATATAACTTAGTGGAGCATAACTAAACAAGGCATAAATTGGCGACTGATTATAACAGTCGCTTAACATTCACATATATTAAATCAGATCATATCACAATAATGTTTAATTGTTCATATTAAAGTGCAATCCAAACATTAAGTGTCTCAAAACAAATTATGATTCGTCAATATAAATCTTACTTGCATCTAAAACTCATAAATATCAACAGAATGTACATATATCATAAATGAATATTAATATAGGATATAACCCTTTTAGATCAAAATATGACTTGTATCAGATTAGAATATGTTTTGTATCAAATCAGAGCTTATCTTATATCAGATCAGAACTTGTTTATATCAAAACTGAATATGTATCAAAATACAAAATAAGTTAGTCTACTAAACCTTTTTACAGAAGTAGGTAACAGGACTATAATAGAAGATACCATGATTGGTATCTCAGAAACAGAAGTGACTTATTTCTCAAAATCAGAGGACACCATAGTATCAATAATCAGGGGACACCTTAGTGTCAAGTTACAGTAGCAGCTATAAACTCTTTTAGGCATACCTATTTATCCACGACTAGGTTTTGGCAATTTTAAAACAAACATTTCGGATTTCGTAATCATATGTGAAAGATATACTGCATATCATATAACTTATTTCATTTTGCTTACATTGAATATTTTCTTTCACATTTAGTCAAACTTAACATGTCTTATAAACATAAACATTTGCAATAATATACCAATGAAATCATTAAATAATCACACATTACCAATTCGCACACTTTCATAAACCAACACATTACTCTCATTCTTTAAATCACATTAGCATTATTAAGTATACTTCATTCCTTTAACAAATTCATAAGTTCAAAATTACTTACTTTGATATCAAATAACACCTTCCTTAGGTTATCACCTCAATTAATAATCCAAACCTTATTTAACCTTTAATTAACTTATTTCATAACAAACTAGGTTCATTTTACACCTTAATTAAGTCTAGTTACACCATTATAAAGTACCTTAACCTTATATAGTCCAACAATTGCCCAAAACTAACCTTTTTTCCTTCCTAAGTACTTCCCACGACCGTGGGAATGAGCCATGTAAATCCCACGATCGTGAGGTGAGTGAACCGAGCCTTCATTTGGCTTCCAAAACTTGGCTCCTTCACTTCCATTCAAAACACAATCAACATTGTCCCTTAATTATACTTCAAATCTACCTTATTCATGCTTCAATCCCTTATCAAATTCATGTCCAAAATTAATTCAAAAGTCATTCATTAGGCAACTCACATTCCATAATCTTACATGCATCAAAATCCAAAGCAAAAGCTATCAAATAATTATCATATTCCAGACCTCAATTCACCATCAACTCAATACATATTCTATCCAATTCAAGCATCGTATAATTCATATTACAACATGCTATTAAGTTTAGAATTCTCTTACCTATTTAACTTCAAAGTCCTACTTCAAAGAATAAGTAAAACTAGCCCTTCATGCAACTAGCACACATCCAAGATCAACATGCAAATTTTAGCACCAAGAAGACAACATAGAAGATAACATAATCTACTTCCTTGATCCATTATCTAGCAAGGATTTTAAGTGTTGATGATGCAAATTGAAGCAAAAACCTAGGAGTAGTGAGTGTAAGAGAGAGTTTCAGTGGAGGGGAGCAAAGTAAAGAGAGAAGGCAGAAACATAAGAATGAAGGATGATTCACCACTTGCCTAACTCTTTAGATGCTAGGTGTTCTTGATTTAATCAAGCCATATGTCACACATGAAGGTAAGCTACTTGTCCTTCAATGAAGTCATCTACATGTCTTCATGTATAGATGCTAAATGTTATAATTTAATTAGACCACTTGTCACTCAACCAATGCTGCCAAATGTCATTCAAAGTATATACTTAGTCATATTAATTTTCATGTACCAACTTATCTTGCCACTTAACATTTTCCTAGTCTAAATATACATTTTAATACCTCAATTCTCTAATGGTATTAATTAATTCAAGTTGCTAAACTTATCTTGCCACTTAACATTTTTCTAGTCCAAATGTACATTTTAATACCTCAATTCTCTAATAGTATTAATTAATTCAAGTTGCTAATTATAGTTCATCAAACCAAGATTCAAAACATCTGCAATTCACAATCATATCACATATATTTTCATAGACATGTAACATTTCAACTAGGATATAATTTGGAGCCTTATAGTTGAGCTCTATGTATATATATATATAGCATATAGCATATAGGTTTCCAAATGTTTGTATCAACCCTACACGGGTTGAATATAGCAATGCCACATATTATGCCATGAAATAGCTAGATGGATATATTAACCGAAGATTCTTTACATCTTGCCACTTGAAAAGATCACTCTCAGGGCCATGTATGTTAATCATACATTTGAAGTTGTCCTGTCTCTACCTAGTTTAGTCGAGCACAGACATAGTACACAAAAGGTGGGGACGGTTGAAGGCCATGTTCCCCACTTCCATTTAGGCGATGTGAACATGATTGACGTTTGTAAGCGTGTGCTACATTGTCTGGATCCCGAAAAATTAGGCCATAGTCAGTCTTAGGTGTAATATTCAAACTATAAATCATTAAAAAATTATTCAATATAAGTCCATATTTTCAGATTTAAGAAAACAATTTTTACCATTAATTTAATTAATTTTAAGCCGCTGATGTCTAATTCAAAATAATTTTGAACCATTGATTCTGTATTTCCTAGTAGTATAAGCACAATATCATAAATAAGAAGTGATTCGAATGGTAGAAACTAAAATTGTAATTACTGATAAGCCATGTTCCAATTATTTCTGATAATTTATTAAATTGTAAAAAACATTAATACATTACGCTTGAAGCCTATGGTCTGCTACTTTAGTTACCCGGGAGCTAAGATGCCTCACGCTTCTGCAACTTCAAAATGAAAATGGGACCCCGTAGAACACAATGCACAAAAGGAAGGGAGTGGATGAGTGTTTTTGGTTTTGGTGGTGGGGTTGTCGTTGTCGTCTTCGTCGTCTCTTTTGGGCCCCTTGAATACGAATGCCAAAAGAGACGGCTTATCTACTGCAAGTAATTTGTGCTGACTTGTAATGTCAAATTTGAAATACACACTCCGGTTGTTTTACATCTTTTTTTTGGGTAGAAAAATAGGCTGAGGTCAAAAGAAAGGAACTACAATCGAGTTACACAAGGGGAAAGAAACTCCCACTTGATTTATAAAAAGTAGAGGAGAAATGCCAGCAATAAGTTTCGGGAACCAATGCATGCTTAAGAGTAGGCCATTGTTATAATTAGCAAGTTAATCTGTGCAACGATTACCATCACGATATATATGACACACTCTCATCTCCCAGTTCTTAGAAAGGAGCTCACGAATAACACTAACTAAGGTATTGATCACCGGACTTGACAACAAAAAAAATCCTTCCATGATTCGAATATTAGGATTACGTATTACAAATGCTTGATTCAGAATAAGAAAAAAAAATAGATTTTCCTTTTTTTTCATAGACATTAAACACGTACTTCAAGCTGGGCCTATTTGAATGTGTCTTTTTGTAGACAAGACGAGTGCTTTATATGCATGCGTTTCGTATACGCTCAAAGAAAAAACTTACACAAGATGCGACAAACGGAACCTCCAGTGTGAACGAATTTACTATGCATTTTCCCATTGACCTCAAGTCAACTCGGCAAAGCAGCTACTTTGATAGCTTCTTTTCAGAAAATATGAGGAGCAAACAAAAACACAACCACATGACAGAGATGCATTATCCCATTAAACTATATTTCAAATATTCAATGAGCATGAGATTTGGTTAGATTTTCCTGTCTACTCACACCATTACGTTAATAATATCCGCATGTGACTGTTCTATATTAAAAAAGACAAGAAAAAAAAGACTAACATATAAATTTAGTGGACTATTTCATCTATTGTCAATTAGTTTTAGAATGTAACCTCACTTAAGCCTATATGTGGTTTAACTTTCTTTCTCATATAGGCCGATAAATCCATTGCAAACTTTACATAGTATTAGAACATATTTGGTCCGAATTATTAATTTCTTGATAGTCTGTATAAATATCCAATCTCAACAGTCTGGTTCAATTACCATTGTAGTTATCACTTGGATGTCCATTCCAAGTTATACTTGAGGGTACCCAGTTGCACTTACGGGAAGTGTTAATAATACCCATATGCAAATTTCCTATATTAAAAAAAGAGAAAAAAGAAAACTAATATATAAACTTAATGAGTTACTCCATCTATTACTAATTGGTTTTAAAATGAAATTTCAATTAGGTTTGTACGTATTATAGCTTTCCTTTTTATTTGTTTAAACTTGAAGTGAATTATAATTTTTTAATCTATTTTATAAGAAGTAGAGAAGTTGATTTCTTTCTTTCCTTTTTTTTTTTTTTGGAAATAATGTTCAAAGAATTGGCGAGTTTCAGATTATACATCGTCTCTAGCAAAAACTGAACCTGATACTTATGACCGCCTGCCGATTGGGGGACCACAAGCAAAGGTAAAGAGCAATTGGCAGAATTAACGGGATAGTGTATGATTGGAAGGCTGACACTGTCGGAATTCTTTAAGCTTTGATTCACATCTGCAGAAGATTCTTCTGATAATCCAAAAATAGATATATACATATCAAGCATACAAGTCATAGTGGTATATTTAGTTTCTCAAGAGTTTCTTTTGTGGCCTGTCCATGCCACTAATAATGCACCATGATAACCTGCTGAGCTTCAAGTTTGATCCCTTCTCTAATCCTCCTTATAAAATCGTCACACTTTCTGTTCAATTCTTCTGCACTTGGCAACCCAATTGCTTCTTCTTCGTCGTCCTGAAGAACAATGACCCTATTACCTTGCTCATCATCCACTTCAACTACGTCGTTGAACGACGAATTGTGTTCTTGTCCAACAACCAACAAGGAATTTTTTTCGGTTGCCTGCAATTCCTTGACTTCCTCTGCAACTCCTGCTTTGTTTACTGATGATTCAGCCACTTTCTCTGAATTCATTCCAATCTTTACCTTGTCTTCACCACTAAAAATGGCCTCTTGTTGGTAATAGCTAAAGAAACCAGCATTTTTCACTATCAAAACCAGAATTCCATTGCAGAGGAGGAACATGTAGTTCTTGGAAACATTGCAGGCAAACAATTGGATTAGGTTGGACACGGTAGGAAGCAGCGAAGAACACAAAAACATGAAAGAAAAGAGAAGTATTGAAGCTAGAAACTTGATAGCAAGCTTGTGACAATGGAGATTGCTAGTTTGGTTTGAAGATTGGTGGTCTTGACACTTCATTGATTCCACTTGGTATGAACGGAAACTCGCTTTAGGAAGGAGTCGAGTACTGGAATCTAATGAGAGGGATTGCAGCAATGTTGGCTGTTAATGCAGTCTAAAAGCATATGCTTGATGCTTTTATAGAATGGCTGAAGGTCTTGACTAATTGGTCCATTGTATGGTTAGACAGAATTGCCCTTCCCTAACAAAGAAAGATGTTCAGGAATCAAGGTAGTTTTAGGGAAATGACCAAGTCATTCAACGACCCTTAATAATTAATACCCCTTTTGAAGAGATGGCCATAGGAAGACTTGGAAAGAGGACTGAAGCTGTCAGGCTAGTAGACTTGATGATTACTAACTAGCCTTTCAATATCTTCCTTTTACATCCATCTGTTACGGTACAACACTACAACTAAAAACGAGTTAATACTTTTCTTTGTTGAATTTTACAAGGGAAAAAGGTAAAAGGTAAACAAAGTAATAGGGTAGAATTTGGAAAGCAGAAGTTTGCCAGGATAGGCTTGAATTGCTAAATATGTTATATAGACCATTTCAAATCCAATATTTCAGTCAGTCAACCTTAGTACTCTCTCATCTTGCGCTATTAGTCTAAGAATTTCTGAGAATCTCCATAGTCTTATCTTGTTTCTTGCTGAAGCAGTAATTCTTGACATGCTAGAACTTTCCAAGGAAGTGTTGCAGAAATAGTTCTTCAAGTCCCACTTCTGATGTTTCCCTTTTGATGTTATTGCGTAATAGTTCTTCAATATCTTACCCTGAGGTTTTTCTTCACCTAGTCAACTTTCAGCAACAGAAGATTGGGACAAAACCTAGTCAAATATAAGTTTAGGTCTTGGTCACGTGTCTACTGATGAAAAGGATGTAAAAGGACGCCATCAGTTGTACAAAAGTTGGTCATGAAGATTCTGTGGTTAGAAATGGAACCCGGTCTTCTTGTTCACATTTGCGAGCAAACTACTTGCAAGACTTCACCAAACTGCGTCTCTAAAATTCACCACGTGTAATTCCCAATTGATCGTAGGGAGTTAGACTCGAGTCCAAGTTTTTTGTTCAGTTTTATGGTGTCTTATTGTATCCAGTGAATCTCAGCTATTTATTTATGTAAGTCCTATATAGGTCCCGCATAAATAAATACAGGTCCCGCAGAAATAAATGACTGAGATTCACTGAACACAAGAAGACACCATAAAATTGGACAGAAGATCTTGTCTCGTTAGACTCAGAGACTGACTCATCCGTATGTAACACCTGTCAAATCTATAATAATATATTATCATTAAAAAGCTAATTATTAATCTTATTTATTTTATATCTATGGTACCAGTAACCTTGATTTCCAGTCCAACATCTCAGTTTTGTCGTTGTGCAGCCATACTAAAAATGCAGAGACCCGTTTTCCACATATTCACATGGTTGGTAGAAACTTGCATCTTCCGGATCCATACAAGGACCCTCTAACTGCATTAATTGCCGATTCACGTACAAACCAAAGGATGACGAAGAGACATGGTGAGTGAAATTGATGTTAATATCTAATAACGATTTATGAACCATCTGAACAATTTTTCTGCATTAGATCGGAGAAGCATAAGTGTATTGAAGAAAGGAGGTGTAATTACCTTCTGCAAAATCCCGAGATCCTCATTGGTATTCCATTTCATCTTCTTAACGGCAAAGACCTCCCTATTAATGGACCCTTCAAGGACAGAACCATGAATTAAGCAGTACTCACTAAATCCATCTGTGGCTTTTTTAAGTTCATCAAGTTTGAAGACCCTGTACTTTGTCCACGAAATTTGATAGATCTGCCAACAGACTTGCCTTCATATTTTTTTAATTCCTTAACTTTCCCCTGAAACGATGGCATCTTCTGTTAATTTATACCCCTGTGTTAAGATAAAATGTCCTCGGATCGAATACCGATTGAATTTAATGGCCCGAAAAATAATAATGAAAATAAAGATAGAAAAAATAAATTGGACAGAACACAAAGATTTACGTGGTTCGGTCAACGTGACCTACGTTCACGGTCGGAGGGTGAGCAATTTTATTAATATGTGAAGAATTGTATACAAGTACAAAAGCTGGAACAAAAGGTTTTCAACAACTCATATGTATACAGAAGAGAGGATGATTAGTAGGAAAGAAAAATGGTGGGTT
>JANKYF010000009.1:14938703-14950349 GCA_029829435.1 Erythroxylum hondense
CCGAATTTTTTATGGCAAAGAAAGAATAAGAATAAGATATAGGATTTGTTAATAAGTTTGAAAAATGATGAATTCAAGTAGTTTGAGATTAGTATGAGATTAAGGACAAATTTTCAAAAAGGGAAATAAGATTACTTTGTATGAGTTTGATAAATGAATGATAGAAAAAAAATTTTAGACCAGTTTCGGATAGTTTAGTCTAAGGTTTCCAACGCGATAGTTATTTCTAAGATATTTGTTCCCAGATGTCGAACATTTGTTTCAGCTCGAATGAATCATTTGTACCACTTTTGATTCGATTTGCTTTCGATTCTTACTCCATTCATATTCAATTTCGCTTTATGATATGTTGTCGTTTCGTATCCGATTTGTTATTCGATTCGGATTCGCTTCGATTTTGATTCGTTCGTCTTATGCTTCCGTTTCGATTCGTTTCTGGTATGTTTTCGCTTTACTTTTGATTCCGCGATTTATCTTGCATTTATGTTTTCGATTTGATTTCCGTTAAGAATTGCATTTGGCCCACTTTTGGGTTTCAGATTTGATTCGTTTCGTTTCCCGACTGATTCGTTATTTGTTTCCGTTTTTCATTTTTCGTTTTCCAGTTGAGATCCGGTTCTCAAATCGGGTCCCAACAAATCTATTATGTCATCTTCTCTCTCTTGCTTATTTTTAAATTTTCGCATTATAAATTTGTATTTTCAAGAGGTTCCTTCAACTTTACAATAGGCTCCTTTTATTTTTATATCGAAAAGGTTTCTTTCAAAAGCCAGCAAGTTGTTTTTGAGCATTAGCAGGCTCCTATCGTGTTAAGTGTTAGTGGGCTCCTTTCAATTAATTAGCTCTTTTTTATTTGAGTATTAATAAGCTCTTTTTAAATTAACAAGCTCCTCTTTTTTTCAACTTTAACGGGATCATTTCGAAAGTTTATAAGGCCCTTTTATTTATAAATTTATTTTATTGAAGCATGATTTTATCGATTTGAAAATACCTTAATATTTTTTAGCACATAATTCAACTCTCACCCCGTCTTACATTGGTTTCCCTTATCATAATAAAACTTCAAGCAGGCGAAACATGTTAATGGAAAAGTTCTTACATCTGAACTTTTGGAGTTTACTCATCACTGAGGGGTGAATCAACATGGTCGTGCTTTTATGCTACTAAATCATAAAGACAATTGGTAAATTTCTTATTATTTTACTATTGTTTTTATTGTATTTCAAAATTAAGTTTGCACTATGATTTATAATAAAAGACCAAGTGACTGGGCTGATTGTTGTGGGCTTTAAAAACATTTTAGTTCTTTGTAAAAATAAAATAATTAAATTGATTTTCTTTCTTTTTTGATAACTTGATTCAAATCTTAACATGATTATTTGTTCTTCTAGAACTTGATTTTCGTACCTCCTGACAATCATTTGGTGTATCAGTGGTTGCATGCAATCTGGTCTTTGCTAAAGCTTTTGTCAAGAACTTTTTGGTTGCTTATAGTAAAGTTAAACACTCAATACAGACAGAGCCTGCAAACGCTTTCCTCCTTCTGCCTCAGTCGATAGTTTTATATGTAACGACACTGGGCATTGGAAGGGTGGTTTTATTTAGAAATTAGGATGATGCTCCCCATTTGTAGCATAACTCTGAGGAGTATTATCCGGGCTCAACCTAGCCAGAGAACTTGGTTATTGCCGGGTGACGTTGGATTTAGATTTTCAAGCTGTAGTTCACCTTATATCTGATTATGCTCAGCACACTGTCTCACTAAACCCACTCATTGTTAGTATTAATGAACTCCTCAACTGCAATTGGATTGTCCGCACTCGACGTATTTATCGGGAAGACAATAAGTGTATCGACTGGCTCGCTAATTTTGCTGCTAATTATAATTTAGAACTAACCACTTTTGTTTACGCCCCTTCAAAGTATCTCCCGATTCTCTTTGAAGACAACGCTGGTATTAGTTTTTCTAAATTAATTATGTAAATAGCACTGTTTATTTTCCGATTAATAAAAAAAAGTCATTAAGTTTGAATAGTCATTAAGGTTAATAAATTCACCAAAAGAAGAGAAAAAATCTGTGTCAGAACAGACCGGATGAGTTCATCTATGTTGATAAGGAGCTTGGGATAAAGTTTGAAAAGTTTCAAACGACACTTGCAACCTTTTGTTGTGTTTGAAAAAGAAATCCAACCTTATTTCGACCATTTAAAAGAACATAATTGTATTCGAGAAAAAATATGGACCTCACGTACAAGATTTGCTTCACTTATTGGCCTTTTCAGTTGCCCAAAAGAGCACATTGTTGCTCTTCAAGCAATGGATGTATTGAAGTCGATTTGCACCGAATGCTCCAAAGATGGAACCAAAAGAAGAAAAATTACAGATGATGAAATGATCTCCTGAAGATTCATTTGCCATTTTTGCTTAATCAAAGGTCTCATTTTTCGCCTGATCAAGGTGAATGGCAACACATTTGAGTCCATATTCATCAACTAAACTCTCATCTTCTCATGAGATAAAAGCGGTCAGCAGATTCGCTGTTTTGCCAAGAAAGATAGGTTCTTTCACACGGGTACCTCAGTATCATCCTAGAACCCGAACCAGGAAGCAGTTCCAGCTAAAATCCACAAATGGCCATCCTCTAAATGCTGTCTCTTTGCAGGATGGTCTGTTCTTGATCCTTCATCCATAATTCTTTTTTTTTTTCATTTTGCTTTTTTACATTATCCAATTTTAAGTTTCATGATGGTGTTCCATCTTTTATTGTTCAAAGTTCCTGGATAGTTTATCAAGAAAAGAGTATACTTTCAAGGCTTGTTTTTCAGTCTTTGGATTGCTTATTTCAAGACGGCTCGTATAAGAAGCCAGATGATATCTTTCCTAGGATTAAAAAATCAAAAGAAGTATTGAATTCACGTTTGAGAAAGCTACTTCGTACCCTTTAAAGTTCGGAGTTAATTGCTTCTTATTTTAACGCACCGATGTCTGCTAAATGGGTAGTCACTAGATATAGTTACGTTGATGTTCATGCCTTTTTCCTAAATTGAACTTGCATATCTTTTTTGTCGTTGTCGTGTTCCTTGGCAATGAATTCGAGTAATTGGATGAGATTTTAAAATAGGTCTGGATGGAAGTCCTCTTGCCAGGGAACATGTTAAGCCTCAAGACAGGGAGGGCTCGTCGGTTTTTGTGTCAGAAGCTGAGAAATTGGAATCTACTCTCAGCATTACTGTTGTTGGAGCTTCAGGGGATCTAGCCAAGAAGAAGATATTTCCCGCACTTTTTGCTCTTTACTATGAAGACTTCCTACCTGAGGTTCTAATATAATTTGTTTAATTAAGTTCCAAAATTATGTTGTTAGATTAAATCGTTTCAGATTAGTTCTTGAAAATATGATAAATGGTTGGCCACTCTGCGCCCTTTATTTACTTTTCCTCTTGAAGGACTTCAGAGTATTTGGTTATGCTCGAACTAAGATGACTGATGAGGAACTGAGAAATGTGATTAGCAAGACATTAACGTGCAGAATTGACCAGAGGTTTTAATCCATTCTCGACTTTTTTTTCTTCTTTTAATTGAACTTCATCTCAAGTACAGTTGTTGACATGTTGCTTGACTTGTAGGGAAAATTGTGAAGACAAAATGGATCAGTTTCTGAAAAGATGCTATTACCATGCGGGTCAGTATAATTCAGAAGAAGATTTCTCCAAATTGGACGACAAGCTAAATGAAAAAGAGGTAATGTTCTTGATAGTGCTGCTTGCTCCTAAAATCCTGCAGTTATATAGGTTTTTTGCATTATCATCTCACCTACAAGATCGCGTAGACCTTTTTAAATCCTAGCAATCATATATAACTACGTAATTCTAAATCACTGTAAGAAGAAAAATCACTTTCCTTTTACTTAGTGTCATGGTATTGGAGTCCTAGAGTTTCTTATCTTGAAATTCTTCTTTGATTAGCCTTCATTGCTGCGTTTTTTTTTTGGATTTCATTCTTCTGTTTTCTTCTTGTGCCTGCTATGCCTGCATTCAAAATTATCATTCCCAAAATAAATGCAGGTTCAGATAAAAGAGTTCTTAATTGTGAGTAGACTGAGAAATTGAGATGTCTTCGGTAGTCCTATATAACTAGTTCTTTGGCTGTGTCAAGTAGACCTTTATTTTCCTTTTGCATGAATATCTCAAACAAGTATTATGACAATACTTGGATAATTGAATTTGATGTCATAGACCGTATGTCTCACTCCTCACATTTATTTTATACATATACCCCATGCCCTAATGACAGGAAGATTGTGGTGGCCAGTGGCTTGTTAGCTAGTATTGCAGGAGTAAGGGATGTATATATTTCACCTTCTCTCTGTCTACTTTTCCCCCATGCGGTTACTGCACTTCTAAAACATCTTTTATAGTGTACCCTAGCCTGAAGTTAGTTCTATAAATGACTGAACAAGAAAAATAAATGCAATAGCTGAATGATAGTGTTCAATATTGATCAACCTTCGACTTTTGGTTTTAATTTTCAGGTTGGAAAGCTGTCAAACAGGCTGTTTTACTTGTCAATCCCTCCAAATATTTTTGTTGATGTGGTGAGATGTGCAAGCCTTAGAGCATCTTCAACGAAAGGGTGGACTAGGGTCATTGTTGAAAAGCCGTTTGGTCGTGACTTGGAGTCATCTCGTCAGTTAACCAGATGTTTAAAGCACTATCTAGCTGAAGATCAAATATTCAGGTCCTTTCTGCTTTATTGCTATTTGATAAAAAATAGGATCAAAATTTAGGAGAAAGTCTGATTGTGTGAGATTTTCATTTAGGATTGATCATTACTTAGGCAAGGAGCTAGTTGAGAATCTGTCAGTGCTTCGTTTCTCCAATCTTGTTTTTGGGCCCCTGTGGTCAAGAAATTACATTCGCAGTGTGCAGCTGATATTTTCTGAAGATTTTGGTACGGAAGGCCGTGGAGGGTGAGATGCATATATTATCTCATGATGCTAAGTTCAGAAGAAATTATTATTTTCTCAATGACACAACTGATAAACCGAATTTGCTTATATGTTCAGATATTTTGACAACTATGGCATTATAAGAGACATAATGCAAAATCATCTGCTGCAAATACTGGCGCTTTTTGCAATGGAGACACCTGTTAGCTTGGATGCTGAGGACGTCAGGAATGAGAAGGTATCCTTTTCTGGCCAATCTTCATGGTTTGGTGAATATTGATGTCATAGAGTAGAATGTCCTTGATCCAGGTAAAGGTTCTAAGGTCAATGAAACAACTGGGACTTGAAAATGTAGTTGTTGGCCAATACAAGGGCCACAGCAAGGGTGGTAAATCATTCCCTGGTTATACAGATGATCAAACAGTTCCAAAGGATAGTCTTACGCCTACATTTGCTGCAGCAGCACTTTTTATTAATAATTCCAGATGGGACGGGGTGCCTTTTCTGATGAAAGCAGGCAAAGCTCTTCATACTAGGCGGTAAGTATAATTTCTACTTTTCCTGGAGGACGCTCCCTCTATCTGCAGTCTGCACTTTCCTTCTTACTTTGCAAATTGTAGGGGCAATTAATTCTATGACCTGAAAGTATTTGTGTGAAATTTCAGAGCAGAGGTCAGGGTGCAGTTCAGACATGTCCCTGGCAACTTGTACAGGAGGAATTTTGGAACTGATTTGGACAAGGCTACAAATGAGCTTGTACTTCGTGTACAACCCGATGAAGCTATATATCTGAAGATCAACAACAAAGTTCCTGGTCTTGGAATGAGACTAGATCGCAGTGAGCTTAATTTACTTTATCGAGCAAGGTATGATAACAATGCAGTCATTTCTTTTATAGAGCTAGTATTAACAATTCAGTTGCATGGGCTAACATAAACTGGTAGTTTATAATTAATATGATCCAAGATTTTCACTCCAACCCAGTGGATCACATTCATCATATTGTCTCGGAGTCTCGAAAAAGAAACTTAGTTTGACATCTTCACTCACAAGGAGATAGCCACTAGTGAGGGACAGACATTGTTAGATCACTTTGTTCTTCTGATTTCTTGGCAGTGAATCATAGCTAAACTTTTGAATGGCCAGTAAAATGTATCTTTTTAGATCACATCTACAGCAGAAGCTGCATATTGAAATCCGGAGTGACTATTAAGTTACAGAGCAGATATAAAATCCCTTTTTGATTAATTTTGTTACACTTCAATGTGAAGATATCCGACAGAAATACCAGATGCCTATGAAAGGCTACTTTTAGATGCAATAGAAGGAGAGCGAAGATTATTCATCAGGAGCGATGAGCTTGATGCTGCCTGGGCATTATTCACACCATTGTTAGAAGAACTTGAAGAGAAGAAGATTGTACCAGAATTCTATCCCCACGGTAGCAGAGGCCCAGTTGGAGCACATTATCTTGCTGCAAAGCACAATGTAAGATGGGGAGATCTCACTGATGACTCGTGAATGAGAGTAGAACTTCATTTGATAGTTCCAATTGTGTGGTGTGCTTAGCCCCACAAACATACTAGACTGGTTATGTTAATAGCTGATTCTCGCAAAATGATGATTAAGGTTGATTCAATTCTGGGAGCAAGTTGCCGACTGTAACTTTTATATTTTCCAGTTTCTCCATCCATTTCATGGAAGGATATGCAAAGGAGTAGAATAATACCGTTAGCCCAAAGATACTATCTTTTTAAGACGTAGCTGAATGGGATTTAGTTCGGACTTTTGTTATGGTCCCGATCAAAGCGTATAAATTTTTGTAAATTTCTGCTTAGGGTGAAAAACAACTTAAATCTTCGCATGTGGCGTCTTCTTGTGGAAGGTTTTCCCACTGGACAAGACTTTGCTCCACAAACTTGCCACCTCTTTTAAGCCATTGGACATTGACAATTTTATCTGCTTCCAAAATGATTGTACCATCGTAATCAATGGAAGGAAGATCGGTGCTGAATTGAGGCGTCTCACCAACACATTTCTTTAGTAATGGCATATGGAACACTAGATGTATTCGAGACTGCCGAAAGTTGAAGTTCACAAGCTACATAACCGATTCTTCTCAGAACTGTGTACGACCCAAAGTGCTTGCTTGCTAACTTTTGATGAGTAAGGCGAAACATAGAAGATTGCCTATATGGTTGAAGTTTTAGCAATACCAAAGTCTCCTTCTTGAGATCCCACGCCAGGCCTCTGGCTATCAGCGAGCTGCTTCATTTGATTGATTGTTGTTTCTAAGTTTCGTTTCAGCTGGCTCAACAATTCATCCCGTGATAACAAAGCCTGATCCATCTCGTGCACTGGGGAGGATCCCACTTGGTACATTGGCACTATTGGTGGATGATGCCCATACAAAACCAAAAATGGAGTCATGGAATGTTGTGTTGTACCAGTACTCTACCCAAGGTAAGTAAGAATTCTATTGCTTCGACCATTGATGAACAAAGCTGCACAAGTACTATTTGGGACACCGATTAATTACCCCCGTCTGGCCGTCAGTCTGCGGATGATACGCAGGACTCATTCTAAGTTGTGTACCTGACATCTTACAAAATTCCTGCCAAAATTTGCTAATAAAAATAGGATCACAATTGTTGATTATGGATTTCGGCATGTCATGTAATTTACCACTCCATCAATAAATTTCTCCGCCACTACTTTGTAAATGGGTGAGTCAATGACATGAAGTGGGAACTTTTGCTGAGCCTATCTACGTCCACTAGAATCGAATTTTTTCCTTGAAAGCTTGGTAGCCCTTCAATAAAGTCAAGTATTATATCATCCAAAACTTGGCAAGGAATTGATAATGGTTGGAGGAGTCCTGCTAGTTTAGAGTCGATGCCTTTATTTTTTTGACATATTTCACATTTTCTTACATACTCATTAACCATGTGAAACATGGAAGGCCAATAGAATTGTTCTTTCAAGCATTTGTAAGTTTGAATAACTCCAAAATGCCCTCCCATCTTGGTGTCGCGAACTTCAAAAATTAATGATTCCCAGAGTTGTTGAGGGACGACAACTCTACCTTTAAAAAATCAAGCTGTGACGTATGGAATAAGGACCATTGGTTTGAGACTATGCCTTATGTACAATTTGTTGCATGTAATCATCCTCTTGACTAGCTTTTATAATCTCATTCCATATTGATACCTGTGCCATAAATAAATTGTTACGGGTGGGGCTATTAGGTCACAGTGAGAAAGCGTTGGTGGCAGCATTCTCACATCTGAGTCTACTAAATCTCATAGTCAAATCCCATTATTGCCATCCATTGTTGTTATTCAAGTGTTGAAATTTTTTGCTCCAAGAGATACTTAAGGTTGCATTGATCGGTTTGAATGATGAATTTTTGTCCCAAAAGATATGGTCTCCATACAAGTATTGCTTCAATGATTGCCAACATCTCCTTTGCATATATAGACCATGATTTCTTTGTAACTCCTAAGGCACGACTCATAAAGGGAATGGGTTGTACTTGTTGCTGTAGTATTGTGCCAATCCCGTTGTATGACGCGTTTGTTACGATAACAAAGGTGTCATTAAAATTAGGCATAGCTAATGTAGGAGTATTGTTCATTGCTTCTTTTAAATTGACAAATGCCTTGTCTGCTTCTAAATTCCATCCAAATTGCCCTTTTTTTAGAAGATTTGTAAGGGGCCGAGCTAATATCCCATAACCTCAAACGAATTTTCTATAATAACTAGTTAGGCTAAGGAATCCTCGTAGCTCTGAAATATTCTTTGGTTGTGGCCAAGGGATCATGACCGCAATTTTTGTTTCATCTACTCTTACCCCATGGTTGGTGATTATGTGACTGCGGTACTCAAGTCTTTTCGGTCAAAATTATAGTTTCTTTCCTTAAAAAAAAATCGATGGTGCTTGAGGATCTCCATTGTCTGCTTAACATGAGAAAGGTGGCTACTCCAAGTTAGGTTGTATATGAGTATATCTTCAAAGAAAACCAAGATAAAAATTCTAAGGTAAGGATAGAAGATAGAATTCATGATGGCCTGAAATCTTGATGGTGCGTTGCATAAGCCAAACGATAGTACTAGGTATTCATAATTTCTGTTATGTATGTGGAATGTCGTTTTGTGTACATCGTCTGGGTTCATGCGTACCTAATGATATCCAACCCTTAGGTCAAGCTTGGTGAAGTACATTGCTTTGTATAATTCATCCAACATGTTGTCAATAGTAGGAATGGAGAATTAGTCCTTGATGGTGGCATTATTGAGAGACCGATAGTCTATGTAAAACCTCCAACTGCCATCTTTTTTCTTGATGAGTAACACGGGGGCAAAAAATGGCTGGTACTAGCTTGAATGAGACCCGAATTCAGCATCTTCTGTACTTGTTTTTCAATCTTTTCCTTCTAAAAATAGGCATAACGGTATGGCCTCACATTGATTGGTTTAGTTCCTTTCTTCAGTTTAATGTTGTGGTCGATTCCCTGTCTTGGAGGTAGTGTGGTTGACTCTTAAAATATGGTGTCATATTCTTTTAAATGTTTCAGCATGTTTGGAGTAGTGGTGTTAAGTAAATGTTCTATATTTATGTGAAAACATATAGCAAAACTGGTTTGGCCTTGTCTCAGCTCTTTGGTAAGTTCAATCAGAGATGCCATTTGGATTGATTGAGGCTCGATGCCTTGTAATCGAGAACTTTTGTTTGCCTAAGTGAAATCCATGGTAAGATTTTTCCAGTTGCAAATTACTGAGCCAATTATTTCTAGCCATTGAATTCCTAGCACCATGATTGGGTGTTTGTTGTGTGTAAGTTTAATATTAAACCCTTGATAATCTGCAAGCACACGGTCCATTAGTGTAATACTAAAGTTGTTGATCTTACGATGAGGGAGTTAATTTAATCCTAAAATCTAAGGCTAGAAATAAAAAGAGAAATCCAAGATGCAACAAAACTAAAAACGAGAATTCAATTCAATCAATTAAATTAAGAATCAAAGATGAATGTACTAATTATTAAGCAATTGCATCACACCAAGAATCAATCGAAAGAATTTACCTTTCCTTAATGCTAACCTAAATGATTATGAATTATTGGATTGTTAGTTCTAGACTACCCTAGGGTTCATTACTCTCTCTCGAGTTATAACCATTAACCCTAAATCATAAACTCTAATCGGATTATGGGAGTTGCAGTCTCTCAATTTACAACCTATCCAAAAAACTAATTAGTTCGGAAGTTTTCTATAAACTATCATAAACTTATGCAAGATCTTTTTTCGCACAATTTCTTGATCTGATTCAATTTTTATCTCTATTAAATCACATAACTCTCGTTAGTCCAATTGAGTCATTTTCATTCGATTCACCCTCTCAGTCTATTACCGAATTATGAAATTGCATAATCAAACCACAATAAATCCAAATAACACATAACAATCAAATTTTCATTAATTTAAGAATAAAACTCTGAAGGTGAGTTTAGAACATCTTTAACATTTCAGATCCTATCATCACTATTTAATCTAATTTTATACAATGAAGGACGGGAGGCAGCGACATCGAAAAACCTCTTAATCTGGGAAGTACATTGAGTCGATTGAAGTAAATCACACATTAATATAGAATTCGCATATAATATACGAAGTACACAAGAAGGGGGGTTGAATTGTGTAATCTTTTTGTGAATACACAAAACCTTTGATATTTCTTGAAAAAGAAACTTTTTCAAGTATAGATGAATACCAAATAGTTACTTAGTTAAATCACAAATAACTTGTACAAACTTGTATAAGAACAAGAGTATTTAAGAGTAAAGAGTTAGAAGATAAACGATGTAATTTTTATACTGGTTCACCCCAAAACTTGAGCTACGTCCAGTCCTCAGAATCCTTCTGAGTTTTCACTATACTTAGTCAAATTTACAAGTATTCTTTCCTCCCATCCAGAGCCTCTTCAGGTCTCTTACACTGAGTATTCTTTTAGCTATCTTAGCCTCTCCAGGCTCTCAGCCTTTTCTTTCTCTCACTAGAAAGGTATTGTGAGTTTTTGCTACAGTAGTGTTTGCTCTCGTATATCGCACTTTGTATAAAGAATTTTTGTAAGTAATAACTTGTAAGCCAAAAAGATTAAAGGTTATTCAGTCTTTGACTACGACTAATATTTATAGCCTAAGTTTTCAACTGCTTCTTGAATCTTGTTTCTTGTTTCTTGCTTCTTGTAGAATCCGTTATTCAGTTGAGTTCTATAACTAACTCAAACTGCTTCTTCTGAGTCTCCGAAACTTCTTCTTAGTTTTCGAACTTCTTCTTAGTTTTCGAATTTCTTCTTAGTCTCTGAAACTTCTTCTTAGTGAACTTCTTCTTAGTTTTCGAGCTTCCTCTTAGTTCTCGAACTTCTTAGATTTTGAACTTCTTCTTAGTGAACTTCTTCTTAGTTTTTGAAATTCCTCTTAGTTCTTGAACTTCTTAGTTCTGTCCACTTCTTCTTAGTCTTTAAACTTCTTGGTGAACTTCTTCTTGGTCTTTGAACTTCTTCTTAGTGAACTTCTTCTTAGTTTTCGAACTTCCTCTTTGTTCTGGAACTTCTTCTTAGTTTTGTCCACTTCTTCTTAGTCTTCGAACTTCTTCTGTGTTTTGGCACTGCACACTTAACACACTCATCAGAACAGTTCA
>JANKYF010000009.1:14952085-14966690 GCA_029829435.1 Erythroxylum hondense
AACGCCTTCATCATGTCAATGTATGATCTTAATATACATAATAAAAGCAAGTTCTAAAATCATTCTACCATATAATGATACCACACACATGAAAGAATAATAAGAGCTTTAAAAATTTTGAAATTTACTTTTTAGGCTCAAATGCTCACAAAAAAATGGGTATATATATTTGTAAATAATATGCAATTTTATTCAACTTGATCAACTCAATGATTATTAAAAATATAACTTAGACAACTAATTTTATTCCAACTATCTTCTTTCTGCATTAGACAACTAATTTTATTCCAACTATCTTCTTTCTGCATTCCAATTAAATTAATATTGAACAATGAAACATAGTATTGATTGACATATTTCAATCAATTCAAAATATCCGTTAATAAGATTCATAATCAAAAATATAATAAGCTTAAAAAATCATTAAAAATTAATAAGCTTGAAAAAATCATTAAAAGTTCATTAAACCCATCCCACACTTAAAGATGCACATTGTCCCCAATGTACACAATACAAGTATAGATAAAAATGAGAGTTTTTTGGTACTTTCCTGATTGTGATGATATCTTGATTTCAAATATATCCAATAGTAAACTAAAAAAGAAAAGGATAAAAAGAATAAAAGAAATAAAGACAATATAAAACAACATGAAATAAAACTCTATATAAACACATGAAATAGAATCAAAATGAAATAAAATTGATTCTTATTGCCTTCCATGTAGTGTTTGTTTAATGTTGTTAGCTTGATGTAGCCTTTATGCTTAACTTCATCCTGGATCAATAACGAGTGGCTTGCTTCAACCCGTTCCCTTGCATAAAGGTTTTATAGCATGTAAGTAAGCCACCTATTGCAAGATAATAACAAGGAAATATTTTATAACATTAAATAATCCAATTGCAATCATTAATTCCCTTTTTAATGACAATTTGTTAATGAAAGAGGGAATGAAAAAACTTCCTGAATCATCAGTTGACTTGAACAGTTTGTCTCGAGAAAGTGGGAACCCTTCGTACTTAAGATCGCTACTAACACCTCGTCAATAGTTTGCTTGCTTAGTTCCTCCACCAGTTCTTCCTCATCCACCTCTACCCACTCTTCTTCTTCTTCCTGGACAAAGGCTTCTGGCTTATCTTCTTCAACCATCTCCTGCCATTTCTCTACTTCTTCTTCTTGGATGGAGACTTCCTCTTCTTTTACTTCTATTGCCATTTTCATATCTTTGTCCTCCTCTAAAGTACCAGCAGTTGCCCCCTCATTTTCTTGGAATGCCTCTTCATCTATGAAGCTAACCTTTATCTTTTCTTCACTTTCTTGTGTTAATAGGCTGAAATAATATTTTGTGTTGTGCTCAAGACATTCAGGTCAAGAAACACTTTCTTCAAATTCGCATTGGCTAGCATTGAGTTTGGCAAGGTATTCTATTATTTTATCTTTTATATTTGCTTCCTCTTCCTTTTCCTATTCTCCTTCTACTGGGAACTCTTTTTCGTTACTAAGCATGATTGTCAATCCACATTCTATAAGGTCTATTTTAGTAGCACTAGGCAAACTCCCTTGGATCTCTTTAGATAGTATCTCGACCAACTGGTCTATTCGATTCACCAAATTTTATATATGAGCCTCTGTTTCTTGATGCCTTATGATTGATTCTTGAATGAAATAGGCCATCACATCTTCCAAAGTTGGCTCGTTAATTGGAGATGTTTGGTGTTGTAAGTATTCAGTTAGAGCGTCATCATTCCATCTATAGGCATAAGAGTTGCTCCATTGTGAATTATAGTTATTCTCGTATAATGCACCTTAAGGTTAGTTATACATGCTCAACTACTCCCATATATATGCTAGTATCTAACATTCATGATTGTAATGATAACTCTCACCAGTGTCATAATATGGCCTAGATATAAGTTGAAATTCCAAAAAATATGAGAAAACCTCTCTCTCCTACAAGGTAATGATATGTATTATAAAGACCCCTTCTGGCTCCCATAAAATTACTGTCTGTTCCATCCTTCCATTATGAGTTTTAGTATGACAATGTATTTTAAATCCTACAATAAACTACAAACTCAAGATCAAGTAAAGAAGTTCAAAAGATACTTAAATGAATAAACCATAATTACAATAAAATACAATAAGAAATGAATAAATAAGCTTAATTAAAATAAAAGAAAATAGAAACAAAAATAAAACAGAATAAAATATGAAAAATAAATAAAGAAAAATGAACAGAGTAATAAGATAGAAGTTTTCCTAATTATGACACCCTAATACCCCCTAACAGGATATATACATGCACATAAAATAGATATTGACAATCCAACAATTCCTAGAGATAACATAAACATACATTACAATTGATATAGTTACCCATGTTAACAAACTTGCTCACATATTTCAAGTGGTTTATACAAGCCAAAAATTACACACATCATATCCATACATTGAAAATCTCATCGTAAGTTATAGTTATTATAGGCCATTTACATATTGAAATATTTGTAAGTCTTACAAGCATTTACTACAAAATTCTTTCTTAATATTTATGATTACAATACAATGTTTAGATACAAAAACCTTCCAAAATGTTACATGACCTTCTTTGGCCATTGCGATTGTCCCAACCTTAACCCTACTTATTATGACCTACATGGAGGAATAATGATGCAAAATGGCAACTATTAACAATAGTCTCCTAGCATCCACATGCACATGATTCATGAAATTTAAGTGATGGAAAATACATTATAAAATAAAAGTCATGAAATATCTTAATACACATAACAATATATATATAATTCCCTGCTAATTTCTTCAGACTTGAGTAATGGGAACAGAATTGAAGATACCTATTATTGGTATCTACAGAAGAGGCAATAGCCTTTAAAACATAAGAGACGTAAGTCTCCAAAATAGAAGAGATGTAAGTCTTTAAAAAAGAAGACAACGTAGTGTCTCAGAACAAAAGCAGTTGCAGACTCTTCTAGCCATACCTATTTACCCACACTTACACTTGGTAGGTTAAAACTAAATATCAACAAATTCATAACATACAAACTCAACCCCTTTGCTTACATTATACTTTGAAAACATTTATAATGCCACATCGTATTTAATATGCTTTATGATATTATTTCTTTTCAATAATACATAAATGAAATCATTAAGGTATATACAAATTACAAGCATGATGAGTCTCATATTATCCTTATAAACGGGTTTGCTAAATTTCATTGACATCCAAAAAGGTTCAGATGAAGTTCAGTAGCATTCAGGTGAGGAAAATTCATGTTTAGGTTATAATGGGGTGATGCACGGCTGTACCCCTTTCATATGCACTTTGTCTCAAAATGGTGTTTTATTAGCAGAATGTACTATGTACGGCTATACCCTCACACTCACATCTGTGCGTGGCCAATTTCTAACTTTTCTCAGAACAAGTTTCCAGGTCCATTTGTATGGCCATTTTGACCTAGAAATGAGGGTTTTAGGCAAAATAGTGTTCTAAAAAAATGTTCCTATGTGTTATAATTTTCTAATGACATAAATTTTATGCAATTTGGTTAAGTATTCGAGGAGTTATAGTGAAGACACTATAGGCTGTTCTAAAATAGGGACAACAACCAAAACTTAATTTCAAGCCATAATTCAAAAATCTTAGAGGTATAATCAAATTTCAGTTCCTTCATGAAAGTTTTAGTAATATGTCCCTAGTTTAATCTCAAAATGAAATTCTATGAATTGAGGTATACAGGCTATGATATGGCCAAATTATAGAATCCTGTTCAGTGGAATCTATCCATTTAGCTAGGTACATATCCTAAATCAACTAACTTCGGTCTTATCATGCAATAGTAAAGCAAAAGCATATCCAATTTAACGAAAAACATCCCATTTACCTATGGTATACTTATTTTACCAATTCTCCTCACATCATACTCGTAAATTTAATCCAACATATCAAAAATTCCCATACCTCTTGAAGGAGTGATCAAAACCTTTTTCTTCACTCCACTTGCTTCCCTTTGCCACAAGTGCACTAACATTGACCTCCTACCTCGTGAGCTTCATATTATAGCATAGGCCCAAATTGTAGCAAAAGGTGCATCAGGTAGGTCAATAGTTTCTGAAGTAGGACTCAAATTAGGCCTAAACTGGCTAGATCCTCTATGACCCCTACCACCTACTCTATTTCCTGTAGTTGCATTAGAAGCTTCTCTGCTAGCTTGTGACGCCTGAGATTGATTCATAGGATAATTTGCTACAAAATGATTAGTGCTACCATATCGAAAACATGCATCTGTAGTCATCCTATAAGGACCCTATTGGGATTTCGAGCAATGAGGACACTACGGTGTTAAACCTCGACCCATAGAGGAGCCCCTACAAGAATCAGTCAATGGGGGAAAGCCTTGTCGCCTTCCTTTAGTTATAGATATTGTTAGGTTTCGATCATGCATCTCGTACATATTATAAATAAAATCTATGCAACGAAAATAAAACGAAACCTCAAAAACCAGATCTACTCATGTATATAGATATAGAAAAACAAATCATGAAATGTAAGATGTTTACATGCTTTTCTGACGATCTCCTTTGTTCTTTAATCTTCTCCGCGTTGGGTTGTCATAAACTACAATGATCAACACAGACCATCTCTAATGAAAGTCCACATGAAGATAGAAGGATGAAACCTCACTAGAAGATGGCTAGAATTCTTTTTTTGTGCTAGCAAAGACAAGAACTCTTGAGAGAGTTAGAGAGAAAAAGCATGTGTGTAAGAAAAAGAACCTTTCTTTTTCTTTTCTTGTGTCTTACATAAGATACACGAAAATCATTTCAATTTTTTACACCATTTGGCCCTCTATAACCCCCATCACTAATGAAAAGTTATAGGAAGTTAATGGTCATGAATAATATGCATTAATGAAAATTATGGGAAGTTAATGACCATTAAGAGCATGCATTAATGGAAGTTATGGGAAGTTAATGACCATGAATATCATGCATTAATAGAAGCCAACAACACTTGTTCCTAATATGTTCCATGCAACGTTTTCTGCCACGATCACATTGCGATACAATCCTAAACACTCTCTCATTTCTTGAATCACCATTCAAGATCATTTTACTCATCCTTCGGATCTCCTATATGTGTGACCCATTAGGTTCCCATTTATGTTGGCCACTTTAATTAATACTTAATTCAAGAAAGTCAAAAGTAGTATCTAGCAATAAGTCATGACCCCCAATTGACCAGAAAGTTAGTGGTTTGACTACGACCATATACAATGTTGTTGTACAATTCATCTTTCACCATCTATACCCCACTTGGTTTAGAGTATGGTCAAGGTGTCAACTTCCACTAGACTAACTACGTCACATCTAGTCCAAGTGTTTTTAGATCTTATCCTGGGGATCTTATTAATCTATATATCATTGAAGACTCTCTTCATAAGACATATCTACTATGGCTAGAGACTCTCGAGTAATGACCCCGAAAAGAGGTTATGGGTATCATCTTCTTCTATCAAGAGTGGTGAATCCTTTATTAGTTACTCAATTACCTCCGAATACCTTAAGCTATACCCAATCACCATCCTACGAGTAACCCCTAAAAGGCACCGATGAATGGAATCAAAGCACAGGATTAGTATCTGAGATATCCTTGAGCACCTTAAGTCAAAAGATAGTTACACCATTGCTATGATGAGACTATCATTGAAAATGGAATAGAATATCCATATGATTGTCTCATAGTAGGTCAATCTAATGTACTTACTACCCTTAGTAAGCATCCATATGCTAACTCTAAACAACTTATATCTACAACTTATGAGATCTACTTTTTGATCTAATCAAGGAATATAACATGTGCTAATCTATTCGGATTATTGATATCCCACCTCATTAATCCTATTAATAGGGAAAGTTTAGATACTAACATAATTACATATGATAGAATCATATTATCATGATCTCATCATAATTTCCTCCATGTTATGTTTTGTATTAAGGACTTTATTAAATCAATTTAAGATCAAAATCAAATCCATAAATGTATGAACATCGAAATAATGAAAAACGCCTTTATTAATCATAAAATGATTTGTACAATAAGTGATAAAGGTGACTACCTTTAGAGCACTTCTCTAATAGATATCTGAGTGGATGCCTATGTAGTGGAAGCACCTTTACAACTTCTCTTACCTAAGGATTGACCTCCTTTAGCAAAATCCCTTCGCTGAGCTTTCTCTCTTAGTTATCTCTTACTTCTCTATTTTGATAGCAATTTGAACCAATCAGTGATAAATCACTTACTGCAGAAGAGTGAATGCCATCATATGCTCTTTAATTGAGTCATTCAATTTGTCTTTAAATTGGTGACATCAGAAATGCTCAGTAAAAACAGGTTTAGGAGCATATTTGCTAAGTCGATTGAATTCTCTTTTATACTTAGCAATATATAGATTTCTTTGCTTCAGACTCAAGAATTATTTCCACCTTTCATTTTATAGGCTATTGTAACATATTTCTTTTTAAACTCCTAGGAAAAGAAATCCTAGGTTAGAGGCAACTACTAAGGATATCTTAGAACAAATTTTCACCATTTAGAGGCTCCTTGAAGAAGAGAGACAGCATAATTCACCATTTGTTTAGATGGGTATCTAATTTAATTTAACACTCTTTTCACCTTTTCTAACCAAAACTAAGCCTTTTCTTCGACTCTATACTTTCATAAAAGATCAATAGGGGCCTTGAGTGTTGTCATTCAAGGTAGTAGTGTTAGTATATCTTGCCACAATTTTAATAAATCTTCCCCCTAGGTATAGGTGGTGGTGCTTTATTTTTATTTCTATTTACCCCAGAGGGTTCAGATACAAATGGATGAGATCACATAGGATTATTACTTTTTGCAATCTCATCAACAGCCTCATTAGATATTTCCATACTTTAAGATAGAACCAAAACATATGAAAAACTGCATTATGCCAAAAACAAACTCTTATATGCATGTACAAGCAATATTTAAGCTTTGGTCAAACTAGAATGGCCTATAGCACCAAATAATGACACACAATACCCCCAGGAGGATATACGGATGCACACAAAATAGTCCTAGACAATCTAATAATTCCTAGAGACAGGACAAACATACATCACGATTGATAGAGTTACCCGTGTTAACAGATTTGCTCACGTATTTCAGCTGGTTTATACAAGTCACAAATTACACATATCATATCCATACATTAAAAATCTCATCATAAGTTATGGTTATTATAGACCATTTACATATTAAAATCTTTATAATTCTTACAAGCATATACTACAAAATTCTTTCTTAATATTTATGATTACAACACAATGTTTAGATACAAAAATCTTCCAAAATGTAACATATTCTTCTTTGTCCATTGTAGTTGTCCCAACCTTAGCCCTTTTTTCATGACCTACATTAAGGAAAAAAACATCGTGCTAAGCATACAACTTAGTAAGGAATAATGATGCAAAATGGGGACTACTCACAGTAATTAGCTAACATCCTCATGCACATGATTTATGACATTTAAGTGATGGAAATACATTATAAAATAAAGTTATGAAATATCTTAATACATATAACAATATTTGAAATGAAATTCATACATTATTCAGAATATAATTTTTCATCAGAACATAACAAATATCTAACATATATAGAATTGCCTAATAATTTCTTCAACGCGACTAATGGAAATAGATCATAAGATACCTATAATTGGTATCTACAAAAGAGGCAATAGCCTCTAAAATAGAAGATACATAAAGTCTTTAAAACAAAATACATCAGAGTGTCTCAGAACAAAAGCAGATATAGACCCTTCTGGGCATGCTTATTTACCCACATCTAAGACTTGGTAGGTTAAAACTAATCATAAAAGCATTATAATTATATTTCAGAATCACATTATAGAGTAACAAATTCATAACATACAAACTCATCCCTTTTTGCATGCATTATAATTTGAAAAAGTTTATCATGCCCAATCTTATTTAATATACTTTATGATCATATTCCTTTTTAATAATACATAAATGAAATCATTAAGGTATATAAAAATTACATGCATGATGAGTTTCATATTACCTTTATAAATGGCTTTGTTAAGTTTCACTGACATCTAAAAAGGTTATGATGATGTTCGATATCATTCTGGCATGTTTGGGTTATAATGCGGTGATGCACGGTTGTACCCCTTTCATGTGCAGTCATGCATTTTGTCTTAAAGTGGAGTTTTTAGTAGAATGAATTATGTACGGTTGCACCCTTACACTTGCGGTCGTGTATAGACAATTTCCAACTTTTCTTAGAATAGATTTCCAAGTCCATTTTGTATGGTCATTTTGATCTAGAAACTGGGGTTTTTGGGCAAAATAGTCTTCTACAAAAAAAAAATTCTGCATTGTAATTTTCTAATGACATTTAAGTATTCCAGGAGTTATATCACCATAGTTTGTTTTAAAATAAGGACAATAGCTTAAACTCAACTTCAAGCCATAATTCAAAAATATTATAGGCAGAATCAAATTTTGGTTCCTTCATAAAAGTTTTAGGAATATGTCTCTAGTTTAATCTCAAATTAGAATTATCCAAATTAGAGGCCTACAGGACAAGATATGGCCAAATTATAGAAGCTTGTTCAGTGGAACCTATCCATTCAGCTAGGTACACATCCCAAATCAACTAACTTTAGTTTTATCATGCAATAGAAAAGAAAAAACACATCCAACTTAACCAAAAACATCCCATTTGTGGTATACTTATTTTACTAATGACCCTCACTTCATACTTATAAATTCAAGCAAACATATCAAAAATTTCCATACCTCTTGAAGGAGTGATTAAAACTCTTTTTCCTCACTCCACTTGCTTCCCTTTTCCTTTGTCTTTGGTCTTCTCCTCCTCTACATATAACATACCCATTCAAAACTCATCCTCACCAATTACATACACATAACAAAAACCTTAGATGAAGAGGGGGGTGAGGAAGGAGTTAATTTTCATATCAATATATAACTTTAACTTACCTTAGACTTCAAATTCACCAATTTCTTCTATTTCATTCAAAATCCCTTTTAAAGATAAAATTTAGTTTGAAATTTGATGTAGAGAGGAGCATAAAATTCTGAATAAGAAGTGTTAGGACTGGCCTCATCTCATCCTCTTCATATTTATATGTAAATCTTATGGTGTGTAGAGTGACAAGTGGCTAATTCCCATTCGTTCCTACTTTTCAATTTTCATTAATTACAATTTAGCCACACCATTTTCTTATTCCATGTAATTGCATGTTGTATTAATTCATTTAGCATTTTAGCCCATGATTAATTTTATATTTATGCATGCAATTGTTTTATTCATTTAATTAATTATGGAGATTCCTCTGGTATGCTAATAGATGACCTTGAATCTATGTTAAGCAAGTTTTAATCTTATAAAATCCTCAATATTCTACAATTGCATAAGTCATAGTGTAGTATGTGAGGTGTCAATCGCATGACCAATTAGTGAACTAATCAAATCCCAATTTGTCTAAGGTCTAAAAGTGTACTAAATATGAAAATAAAAATGAGAAGAAAATTAAGCAATTTAATATGGATAGATTGAAAGTGAAATTGTAAAATTAACACAAAGAAATCAAAATTAAGCTCAACCAATTAACAATTGAAAATTCACACAAGGAAGATTAACCAATTATGAGAGAAGGGGATTTATCTTATCATCTAATGCTAACTTAATCACTTTTGAATTAATTCGGTATTGGTCCTAGAAGTTCAAAGGGTGATATGTCTCTCTCGAGTAATAAACCCTACTTGAATTGCATTATGGAATTTGTAATCTCTTAATTAGCAAACCACACATCCAATTAAATCTTTAACACTCTAATAAACAATCAAGTCCTCACATGAGATCTCTCTTCTTAAAAATTAACGGTTTGATTATTTGTATGATCTATTAGATTGTTTAACTCTCACTACCTAATTGAATCATTTTAATGTATGTTCACTATCTTGTTTTAATACTGAAGCAACCAAATACAACAAACAATCATGATACCCAACTCATTAACATCAAAAGTAATCAAATTAACATTAATTTAAAAACAAATCCTTAAAAGAGTTTAGAACATTTTTAAACCCAAACTCATCATCATCACATCCATCTTATACATCAAAATGAAAGAAATAATAGGACGGAAAAAGAAATATAACTTGGAGTAGAGTGGACTAGAATGGCAGTAGTAGTAGCAACAGGAACTATTGCCTGTTTCTATCCCCTCTTCTCCCTTCTCCCTTAGCATCTTCCCAAATGTATTGAATAGAGGCTCTCCTTTTAGGGTTTATTTCTTTTCCTTATTCTTTTTCCATTTAGGGTAAAAATAGGTTTTATCCAGGCCCAAATGTTTGAAATAGCCCTCAAAAAGTTTAGTTTAGAAGTAGTTACCGCGTCTGTTATCGTACCTGCCACGATCATAGTCAATGAGTCCAAATTATGGCACTTGAAATTTGGCTTCTGTCACGATCGTGGCTAATGAGTCACGATCGTGTCCTGGTCCTTTTTTTCTTCTTTCATGATCATGGCTAATGAGTCACGATCGTTACCCGTGCTAGTTGCTTCTGTCACAATCATGACTGGTATATTAGGATCGTGGCCTTGCCCCCTCCTTCGAGCTTTCTCCAAATCTTCTCCAGTCTTCTTTACCTGGTCTCAAACAGTAACAAAGTCATCAAAATATCTCAAACACATAAAATTAAAATCCTATATCATGCTCTAAATAGCATAACACTCAAAAACACAAACACATAATCATAGTAACATAATTCTAAACCTAAACATGCACAAATCATCTAGTTGACAACTAAAAACATACAAAATTACCAACTAAAGCATAATATAACCTAGAACTATCAACATCCCCACACTTAAACTTTTGCTTGTCCTCAATAAAAAACAAAAAACAAAATAAAACACAAACACACCAAACAATAACACATATAAGCATGCATAAGCAATAATGGTATAATGACATTGATCTTCACGAAACTAATTTAACTTCAAACACAAACCTTCAAGTTGTTCTAACTTATTAACTTATTAAATCTATGGCTAATCACTTCATACTAAATATACATATTAATCAAAACCTTAATGTCAAATTCATTCACCCCCATCACTTACACACACACATTGGCAATTATTTAGTCATCAAAATTGTAATTATTCCTAAGTAGCTTTCCATGAAAATTCAAGCTATTTATAAAGATTGGTAGGCTTTATTTATCAAAGCACTATTTTTGTTGATTTCCATTGACATTGACCTAGTCTTTTAACACGAAGGCAAATATTTGTGATGAATGTCTCCCGGTTACTTAACTAGGTTATGTGTTTATTCATAGGGTTGGTTGGAAAGTCATTCTAGCCTTTTGATTTGAAGGCAAACATTTGTGATGAATATCCCTTGATTACTTACCTAGATCACATTCTCAACTGACTACTAGCTTTATTTATAACCCAAAGGTCAGCGGAATAGTTCTTTTTTAAAAAAAATACGCACACAATTTTTTCACATTTTATTGCTTACCTCATTTCTTTAGCTAATCATTCTCATGAAAGGATACTAATGATGCTACTTATTCAATTGACCTAAAATTATAAATGTATGTGGAAAATTCTTAGGGTGAATGAGCTAACATCATATCCTAATTAAAAGCATAATTAACCAAAGGGACCTAAGACACTAATTTCATAAGCTAATAAATCTTTATAACCTAGAAGACTATGTTTGAAGCTAAATTAATTCCGTTAAGTCCTAGCTATTGACACATGCACATGAGTCATATTATGAAAACCTAAACAAAACTTAGTATACAATATTCAAAATTCACACTCAAAATAAAAACATATAATGCAAACAACCCTCCCCACACTTGGTCAATGTATTGTCCTCAATGTGAGAAGAACAATTAACACATAAGGTGGGAATAAAATAAAATGGCAAGAAAGTAAAAAATCAAAAAAATCAAAAAGACAAGGGTTAGAGCATAAAAACCAATCATGGTGATTGAGGTGGTGATGGCAATGGTGTTGGAGATGGAATCTCCATGCTTTGACCAGCAAGGTATTTGCAAATGCTTCGAATGTCTCGCAGTTGTCTTTTTTGCTCCTTCGCTATCTCCTTCAACTCCTTGGCATCGTTTGCAATACCTTTATTAATTTTTGAGATTGCTTCAAGTTCCTTTTCCTATCTAGCTGTCTCTTCCTCTCTAGAGTCTTCACTGGTTGATTCCTCCTCTAGTGCCGAGTTCGAACTAGCCTGTCCTACCTTGTTCTTAACATGAGATCTTGTGTTGATATCTCAAAGTTCCATATTATAGGACTTTAAGATCTCAACTCTATCAAGTGACGAGTGTTAAGGAACTCAGGAAGATGTACAAATAGTCCATCATAAATGACCCATAATACTCTACAATAGCCATACCTGGATTATTGCTCCTCTTCTTTAAAGTAGCAATAATAATGTTAAAGATGTGGGTAGAAGTGAACACTTGGACACTATGTCCATGCACTGTCACAAGAAAAGTTCCTGAATCGAATACTTGTTGGTTTCAATTTTGTTAAATATTGTTTATCACATAAACTTGTGTAATAACAAGTGCTCGAGACTACGAATTATGTTAACGTGGGCATTTTTAGAATCAAAATTCTCCAACACAGCCAGTTCAATCCAATAAAATGTGGCACAAAGTTTTCGTGTTGTTCTACTATGATTAACTCTAAAATTCGACCAATTCCACACAACGGCTTATATTTCAACTCATATGGTTAACCTCGTAATTGAAACCATAGATCCCTAGGGTAAGTAAGCTCAAATTGGAGGGAGGTGAAGAACTCTAGGGTGAGTTCTTCATAAATGACATAATTAAAGTAAAAAAAATTTCCAGCGAATTCTTCCCCCTAAATTTCAACCCATTCTCTCAATCCAATAGTTTCTAATATTTCAAAATCCAAATATCGAGCCATAATAATTTTTTTCAAGCGAAGGGTTTTGAGCCATTTACCTTCTTCTTCTGAGTAAATCGAAAAAGGTGCTATGTAATTTGCCTTTTATTTGCATCTCAACACTTGTGCTTTGCCTTTTCCTTGAACGTGCTTAGCCATTTGCTTAATTCTTGGTCCCATTGGAATGAAGGTGTGAAGAATTTAGAGATATAAAGACTTTTATAAAGAGGAGAGAGAGGATTTGAGAGTTTGGTTACTAGAGAGAGAGTGGACAGAGTGATGTGGGTAAGAAAAATAAGGGTAAGGGGTGAATATATAGGATTGGAAGGAGAAAAGAGGGGTAAATTTGGAAAATAATGCGTGAAAATTTCATGTCCCATCTTACCCCACCACAGGTCACAATCATAGGCTTGCAATCCACAATCGTGATAGAAAGTTAAAAATGGATTACGACCGTGGCCAATAGGTTACAATCGTGACATTGAAAAATTTCACAGTTTTTTCCTGTTTTTGATTCTTTCCTTCGTGTCACTCCCAAATTCATTCTCTACCTTATATTTTGCACCATCACTCCATTGTTTTTCTTTTCACACCATTCCCCTCCATTGTGGAAAGAAAAGGACAAGAAAACCCAAGTCATGTTTATGCTTGATTTCTTCAAGTTATTCAATTTGTATTGAAAACACACATAAACAGAATTGGAAACCTAATATAATACGAAAGATGAAATACACAAAGTTAAATGTTGGTTCCAATTCTTTTTTTTAATTAAATAAGCATGTATAAATTATTTTGAGGTTTAGTTTGCTTAAATTTTATTAGTTAGAATAATTTGAGGTTTTAATGCTTAGTTAATGAAATAAAATGGAGGAATTAATTTTAAATTAGAGTGGTGTATGTTGTTACAAATTAAAAAGAATAAGATGAATGGGGGTAATTTAGGAAGTTTACTTATGTTTTTATAGTTTAAGGCTTTCAAGGAGGGCTACTTTGGTCCTTTCGGCTTAGTTAAAAAGGGAAGAAGGAAAGAAACAAGTGGTGGGGTCATGTAGGTGAATAAAGGAGACGAAATTGCTTGAAAAAAAGAGGAGAAGATGAAACTACATCGTTTGGGCTTAGGCTTTAAGAGTTAAGGAACAAAATTTGCTAAGTCATTTAAGAGAAAGCTACGAAACTTGCAAGGAGAAAGGAAAGAAGGAGACCTTCGGTGGAGAGAAGAAGAAGAAGAAAAAGAAGAAGAGGTTAGGGCTTTGACTTTTCTTGCTTTAGAAAGGTGATTGTAAGAGTTCTTTAAGAAGGAAATAGGAAAGGGAAGGATTAAGCTTCCATTAAAGGCAAGAAGAGAGATTCGTGAGTGGCTTTTAAGGTAAGGGATTTTCAAAAATCTTTTGGAATTATAGATGGGTTTTGATGCTAATAGCTTAGGAAAGGTATGGGTAAGGTTTTATAGGTTCAATTTCATGCTTTCTTTTCCTAAGATTTGCCAATTTTGACAAACTCATGTTAGGTTGGAATTTTGTGTTTTGATGAAGGTCAAGAGAGGCAATTGGAGTTAG
>JANKYF010000009.1:15029071-15039741 GCA_029829435.1 Erythroxylum hondense
CGAACAATTATCTACTGAATTGTGTTTCTTTTTTTAACAATTAAGACATTTTAGCAAAAAATGCTCAGTCTTTACACAAGGTTATAATTCCAAAAATTCATAAGAAATTAAAAGGACCATCCATTAGATGCTAGATTTTATTTATAACAACAAGAAAAGAATATAAGCAGATAGCTTTGCATGTCATTCTAAGAGTAGATGAAGTTAAAAGAGAAAATTAATATTTTTATTCATTATTTTGAAAAAAATACAACTAACTTGAACTTCCTTTTTTAACACTTCTTATACCTGAAATTTCACTTTACATTAAATATAACCCATCGTTTGTCCCCGTTAAAAATCATCGTAAGTGAGTTGATGGAATATATCACATGGAATATTTTTTAATTCATGATACACGTGGAATTAACAAAAAGAAAAATGAAAAGGGACTGATGATGCATTCCAAATATGCCAAGAAAGGAAGGTAAACAATTGAATTGGATTTGTTGGATGGTACCAACAAAATCGAATGCTAACTACCATTTCTTATTGAATTAATCGATCAACTTGCTATCAAACATTTATTTTGGACCCAAAAATTTTTGACATATTTTTTATTTTATTTATTATTATGAGAATCAATCCTACTACTTCTAGTCATATAGAATCAACGGATTCATAGTACACTCCCCCTGTGATGCTTTTTTTCTACAATTTTTTGCTTGATAAGGGGATCAAATGGTATAGTTCTTTTGTTGGTAGCTCGGCTTAATAGCTAAAATCAAGTGCTCCACAAGATTGGGAATGGAGAAAGTACGTCTTTTTAGTATGATAATTGGCATTGTAAAGGTCCCCTATATAGAGTGGAGGAGGAACAATCCTTGAAATTGGTAGTGAATCAAGAAACTAAAGTAAGCATGTTAATTAATAATAATCAGTGGATATGGCCCTTCCATAATAATAGAAGTGTCAACCTCATAATGGAAGAGTTGCCAAGATGCTAGGAAGGAGAGCAAGATGAAATTCAGTGGCTCGTAGATACCTTAAAGAAGTTCAGCACAAAAGCCTGCAAAACACTATTACAGAGAACACAGTGTATAAGGTAGGAGTGGGCAGCCTTAGTATGGGATAGTGACATCAATCCAGCTCACTCATTCATTTTATGGATGGGAGAAATGGAAGGTTCCTTACTAAAGATAAGATCAAGTTCTCCATTAACACTTTGAACTGTAAGTTATGTAATACTAAACTGGAGAATCTGGAACACCTAATGATTATGCAGGTTTACCGGACAAGTTTGGGGCCGGATGCAACTTATTCTCAACATGGATAGACCAATGGATCCTTAGAGTGAAACTATTACTTGGCTAGGGCAACTTAGAATACATAATGCAGCTGATCTCATAGCAATCAAGTTAAGTTGAGCAGCCTTGGTGTACTACATATGAAAAGAGCGTGATTGCAGAGTTTTCAAACAAGAAAGTAGAAGCAGTGAGTTGGTTTTTCAGTACATTTTCCTCTATTGTAGATTGGCCATGTTAGTAAGAGGAATAGCTACAAATCTGACAAGCAGCATGAAGAGCAAATGGGGATTGGAGTAATACTGGATTAAGTGGTCTCACAAGAGTCCCTTTGGTTTCAAGATGTAGACGGTTACTAGGAACCATAACTCTCTGTAACCTAGATCTTTTGGATAATCCTAGACTCTTTGTACTCTAGACAGTATATATATTTTTATAATGAAATATGTTAATTAAAAAAAATCTTCATTCCAATACTCAGAAGAAACGAGCTCTTTTGGTGGTTGTGTTGGCTACAGTTAAGGTCTTGAGTAGGTCTTTGGTACCTCTTTGGGTCAAGACTTACATTATATTGATGCGTCAAAGTCCTACATAGCAATTGTGGACTTTTGCCCCTTGCTTGGCTCATCTACTCTTTGGTATTAATTATTCATAATAGAGAAAACATTTCCCCAAATCTACTCTTTGCCCTCTAATCTTCGTCGTTCAAGTAAGGAGACAAATCACCAATATTGAATGTAGTAGAAACTCCATAATCTCGAGGAAGATCAATCTTGTATGCATTCTCCAATTCGTTCAAGCACTTTGAATGGTCCATCAACACAAGAATGGACATAAGCTTATTCTTCCTTTTGCTTGGAAATCTTTACTTGTGAAGATGAATCCAAACCAGATCACTAGGATAAAAGCTTGGTTGCTTGCGAAAACGATTAGCATGGGGCGAATCTACTCATGAAGCTTCTTCATTGTCTCTGCCTTGGCCTTTGCATCTATACTAACCAGGTCTTTCTTTCAAATAGGAAGTAAATCCACAAGGACGCAAAGATTCACGCCATAAACAACTTCAAAAGGAGATACTCTAGTAGCACGAGTTAGAGATCTATTATAGGTAAATTCAGCACAGGCCAAATTTAAATCCCAATCTTTGGTGGTTTTATTCACCAATGCACGAAGCAAGGCACCGAGAGTGCGATTTGTAACTTCGGTTTGGCCATCGGTTTGCGGATGGTGTGTAGAGCTAAAAAAAATAGCTTTGTTCTAAGTAATTTCCACAGCGTCTGCCAAAAATGACTCAAAAACTTCTAATCTTGATTAGAAATAATGCTTCTTTGTACCCCATGAAGACGAATAATCTCTTTAAAGTACAAATCAACTGTGTGAGAAGCATTCTTATGACATGCAACAAAGTGAGCCATTTTTGATAAACGATCTACATCAACCATAATTGCATCCTTACCACGTGTGTGAGATCATCCAACAATGAAATCCTTACTAACATCCTCCCATGGTAATTTTGGAACAACAAGAGGTATGTAAAGTCCTTGGTGAAAAGTACTCTTTGCTCTTTGGCAAGTACCACACTGATTAGCAATAGATTGCACATCGCCATGCATGCAAGGCCAATAGAAGTGTTCTTGAAGAATTTCATAAGTCTTCTGAATATCAAAATGAGCAACAAGACCACCACTATGAGCTTCGTGAATCAATAAGTCACGAAAAGTGCCCATGGGAACACACAATTTATTCCCTTTGAAGAGAAAACCATCTTGAATTACAAACTGGTCCAGTGAACCATTTTTGCAAAATTCAAATAATTCAACAAAGTATTCATCCCCTACATAAGATTTCTTGATGATTTCAAACCCAATGAGCCTTGAATTAAGTATTGCAAGCATAGAATACCTCCTTGACAACACATCAACTACAACATTAGAGTGTCCATCCCTATACTTCTTTGAGAAAGTAAAGGATTGTAGAAACTCAACCCACTTAGCATAACGTGGATTAAGTTTTTGTTGCCCATTAATATGCCTTAATGATTCATGGTCACTATGCAACGTGAAAGGCTTAGGTCACAAATAATGACTCCAATGACTAAGATCCTGAACGATCACATATAACTCTTTATCATAAGTACAGTAATTCAGTTTAGATCCAATAAGTTTCCCACTAAAATAAGCAATAGGACATTTTAGTTGAACAAGTATAGCCCCAATTCTGACTCCACTAGCATTATATTCTACTTAAAATAACTCGTTAAATTACGAAGAGCTAATATAGGAGCAAAACACAACTTCACTTTAATCAATTCAAATGCCTTTTGTGAACAAAATCACTCCATTCGAATTTTCCTTTCTTCATACTTTCAGTAATCAGTGCCACAATAAAACTAAAGTTCTTCACAAATCTCCAATAAAAAGAAGCCAATCCATGAAACTACGCACTTCACTAACAAATTTAGGAGTTGGCCATGATTTAATAACATCAATTTTCAAGTTATCAACAGAAATACCATCCTTCACAACGTATCCAAGGAATATAGCACTATCTACCATGAAAGTGCACTTCTCAATCTTCCCATATAACTTCTCCTTTCTCAACACGTCAAAATGCATTCTTAAGTGCAACATATGCTCCTCATTACTCTTACTATAAACCAAAATATCATCCAAGTACACAGCAATAAATTTGCCAAGGGCATTACTAACCGTTCGTACAAGCCATAGTCTTGAAAGCGGTCTTCCACTCATCACCTTCTCTCATTCAAATCTGGTGGTAACCACTCCTTATCTTCAAAAACACTTGAGCACTATGGAGTTCATCGAACGTGTCATCTAGACGAGGTATGGGAAATCAATATTTGATGATAATATTGTTCACCGCACAGCTATCAATACACATTCGTCACAAACCATCTTTCTTTGACACAAGAAGAGCTGGTACAGCACATGGTGACATGCTTTCACACAAATATCCACACTCTATAAGCTCATTGATTTGCCGTTGAAGCTCCTTCAATTCTTCTAGATTACACCTATAAGCAGGCTTGTTAGACAAATGTGTACCAAAATCAAGTCTATTTGATGCTTGATCCCTCTAATGGGAGGTAAACCCAGAGGCAAATCATTGGTAAACACATCAGCACACTCATCCAGAAGAGACGAGTTTCAGTGGGTAAGAATCAACCAGCTTATCATGGACCTCTTTTGAAACTAATGCATATACTACTTGCAATTCAGCAAATTCTCGAATAATCCCACTCTTCCCAACAATCAGATTCTCCCTTTCAAATTGCTCCATGTTCAGTTCGCGTACTCTAGAAGGAGATAAAGGCGCAAGCGCAAGCGCAAGTCTTTTCCCATCCTTCTCATTAGTGTAGCAATTAGAGACTCCATCATGTTGAGCTTTTCGATCATATTGCCATGGAGGTCCTAATAAGATATGACATGCATCCACTAGAATCACATCACAAAGTACCTGATCATGATACTTATTCGCAATTAAAAAGGAAACAAGCACATTCTTTGTCACCTTCAAATCAATCCCTTTATTAAGCCATCGAATTGTGTAAAGTCTTGAATGTTTGGAAGTAGACAAGTTTAGTTTATCCATGAGCACTGTAGAAGCTACATTGGTACAAGAACCACAGTCAATGATCACGTTACATAGCCTTCCTTGCACCTTCCATCTTGTATGAAACAATTGCTCACGTTGGGACTCACTTGGAGAAGGAGCAGCCTTCAAAACACATTGAATCATAAGACTAGGTCCTTCCTCGTCGCCTTTAACCATATCGTCCACTCTTCCCTCGTAATCTCCTCTAGTATCTAACTCCTTTTTGCCCTCCTCTATGGGCAAAGCATTCAGCAAAGCATCGATCTCTTGACACTCTTGAATTGTCATGATTTTGTTTGTAGGACATTCATATTGAATATGCTCGTACCCATGACATTTAAAACATTGCCTCTTGCTCTTATCAAGTTATCTCATGTTCATCCTTTCCCATCTTGCTGCTTCTCATTTGAATCAACTTTAGAACTCGAAGAGACAAAAATAGAACCCATCATAGGATTCTTCCATTGTGGAAACAGCCTCCAATCAAGTTTTCTGTTAATTTGTTGTTTAGCACACAAAGCAAGCTTACACAACTCATTATAGTTATAATAAGGTTGTAATTCCACCTTATCCTTGACTTTCAAACCCTATCCCTCAAAAAATCGAGCCATCTTCTAATCTAGATCCTCCTTGATAAGACTCAACATCGTTAACTTCTCAAATTCATCAGAATACTCGTTAACCGGGTGAGTTTGTTTCAAAGTTGTTACCGTTACATAATTATCTTGCCTAAAATTATCAAGAACATATTTAGCTTTGATCTCGTGTTTTAAACGAGTCCAGGTCTTAATTCTTCTTCCTTGCCTTCTTATCGCCTCACATTGCATGTCATCATACCAAATTCCCGCTAAGCCGGTTAGCTTAAGGATAGCATAATTAAAACTTTCCTGGTCCATAATGGCCTTATACTAACATACGATTCGCTCTATGAATCCAATCTAAGGCAACTTCAGGATCACACTTACCTTCAAAATTGAGGAGTTCAAACTTCAAGTTGTGATCGTTGTACGTGTAACGTCCTCGTCTAGGACACCTTGGTTGTTCCTCTTCTAGTTCGTACTCCTCTTTTTCTTCTTGCTCCTCATTAGACTCGTCATAAGTCCTTGCTGGATCTTTCACGTGATCATTCTTAGGTTCTACCTTGCATAAAACATCTCCACTTAGCATCTTGCATCCGCAAATAGCCTAGTTGATTGTTGATGTCCTCAATTTGATTACGAATCTCACCAATCTTACGATCTAAAAGTCAATCTATTACCCCTAAAAGAGCATAACTGTTTTTGTTGGTGTCATTGTTATTGTTACCATTGTTTGCAACCATATTCATTCCAAACATCATAAGATCAAACTTGAAACTTTCGAATTTAGATGAGAGAGGTTCAATTATGGATCGTTAAGGCTTAACAAAACTCTAATAATTGAGCTCTAATACCAATCTAATGTATAAACTAGGCACACCAATTGAACTTGGGAGAATAAAAGCAAAGGATGTTAGTAGGTTAATTTGAATGAATGGAAAATATTGAAAATCGAAGGGAAAACCAAGAGAACACCACAACATTTGATAAAGCCAAGCACCACAATTGTTGATAAAGCTCTCAAGGATGTCACCAGCCACACAACATAAAGACCAACATAAAACAAAGGAATCAACTTCAAATTTGTGAAGAAAAAGTCCAAACTTTTATTTCTAAATCACACACACAAAAATACACCTTATAACCCCTATTTATAGTAGAAAACTCCTAATCCTATTACGAACAACCTAGACAATATGGAATCATACTAAAGATTTCAAAGAAAACTCCTACTACTATTAGGAAACAACCTTAACAATATGAAATCATACTAAAGATCTGAAAGAATAAGGAAACTAATTTTGGATAGGCAAAAACGTGTCGTATGCACTGTTTCCAACTGTCAGACTTGGCGTCCAAGTAAACGACTAAAATTAATAGCAGAAAATTCCAAAAATTATGAAAATTAATAGAAGACTAATTTTACATGTACTTTGCATGCTCCTAAAATTTCAGGCCTAGCGAACAAGGCTTCACTTGGTTTCGGATCCAAAACTTGCAGTCACACTTGTACAGCCAAATATTGCATTGTTTGTAAAAGATTGAAGCCCATTACCTCCATGCACGAAATTATCGTGTAAACTCAGATATAATGGCTTGGAGATAAAGTTTACTTGTGCTCCGGCATCAAGTTACAAATTAAAATATTAATTTTTCAAAATTAAAACAAAAGCATAAAGCTGAACATGCCTGACAAGCTCTCGGAGGAACACCTCTTTGTTGCTGTACAAGCTATTAACAATGAGGTCCATGAGGCGACTAACCTGTTACAACGTAAATGGGTATGGAAAAGGCTTACTTACATAAAAAGTTATTTGATTTCTTAAATTCAGAATAAATTAGCACGGTCTGCCACAGACCTCTGCTTGATACTCATATTTCTCAGCCACTGAAGGAGGAGGAGGAGGAGGAGATGATGTATTAGATTCTGCTGCAGTTGATTCGTATCGGCTGCCCAAAGACAAACGATGATTCAAATGCAATGAAGACACAGAGCCACATTTGTTGCGTATGGTTCTCCCAGTAGTTGACACCGAATAGCATCTGAGTTTGGCATCAGCATCTACAGCCTGCTTAGAATTCAATCACCACCAGAGCAGTTACCACAATGTTTCTACAAACTCACCACCAGAGCAGAAAAGCCATCAACCATTAAGAAACAGCTGAACGATTTAACAGTTAGAAATCAAAAGAACACCGCATGCATTTAAGACATACTACAAAGATTAAATCGGAATCGCAAATCCACAACAAAGTAATAAAGGACAGAACTTGCTAGTTATCCAAACATAAAGTTGAGGTCACACCACAGTCATTAATACAGTTAGCATCAGTAGAGAGCTCACATGAGTGGTGCCCGAGAGAGAGGCAGCAGCCACGCTCCGGGGGCGTGAACCGCCGGCTCGGAGGAAAGCAGAAAAGGAACGCCTGGACAGCCTGTGCATGACTGAGGAGTAGTTGAAACCACCAAACAGAGCGACGCCAGAAACAGGGTAGCTGTTTAGGGGTTTAGTAGGGTTTTTCTTATGTGTTTTACGAAGCTTCTGGATACTCTCTGAAGCAAAGGAGAAAAGATAATGATGCTTTAAAGTATTATTTGAAAATAATTTAAGTAAAACCTCCAAATGGAATTCTGTGACTTTTTTCTTTCATGTTCTAAAAAAAAATCGTTTTCTTTTACTCGCTAGGTATTTTTATAAAGTCTACCGTTTTTAAAATATCTCTATTACTCGCTAGGTATTTTTATTTTAAAATAGACGTGGATCCATAGATATATAAAACGGTGTGTTTCTTCTTCTCCTTGAAGAATTTGTTGCTCATCTTCTTCTCCTGTTCATCAAAGACCAAAGAATCTCAACTCGTTTCGAGTCCTCTGTTAGGAAATCAGGTCAAAATTTGATTCTAACTATAGCAGAATAATTATGAAATTTTTTTGTGATTTTTGATTTTTCAAAAATTAAGATCTATTTAATTTTATAAAATGATTAACACAAATTATAATAAAGCGATAAATTAATTCGTACCTTATTCTGAAGCTTGATCTTTATCTTGTTGTATCCATCGACTTTATCATATACATCTAAATATATACAATTATTCCATAAACTTTATCATATACATCTAAATATGTACAAGACAAAGAATATCTTTAAATAATTTGTCACTAAACTACAATCAAAGCGATTAGCTGTAGGGCGTAAATCAACAATCTCTCACTTGCACTAAGCCAATCGTTTAAGTATCTCAAACCATATCACCATACGACGATTATTCTATTATTAGAGCAGTGGCTTAATGAGAGAATTCTACAAGATTCTCTATAGTGATTACTTGATTAAATATTAAAAGTCCCATCTTAATTATCATCATAATTAAGAACATTTGCCTAAACACATTCTTGTATCTTTGATGAGACATTAGCTCCTTATGCATGCCCAATGACTCTAATGTTTTACAGTACATTAATGTCTTAAACAATGCAAAGAAACTCTACCAAATTCACTAAAGAACTTGTTGATCCAATTAATCATTTCCACTAAATGAAAAATGTATTATGGCTTATTTAGCAACCATTGCTACATTGGAACCTTTCCAACCCTAAATGATATTGTTCTAAGTAAATAAACCTTAGTTAGGATTTACTTCTAAATTTATATCCTCATCATCTTGAACTCAAATATCAACTCATACATAGAGTAATGGATATCTTTGATACTTCATAAGTATCTGATATCTCAAATACTAAACATCTTTAGTACATTATCTATGCACTTGGACTTAGAATAAGTTAACAACGTCCAATCTATCTCTATAAATCTGATTCCCGTAATTAAGTTGTTACCTTTTCATATCCAACAAGAGTTGTTCTTAGACAATTATATGTTCAACAATTGAAATTTAGAACTGTTGTTCTCTGTGAGCAATATGTCTCCACATACTCCCACTAAAGAGGACAACTATACTCCCACTAACCTTCTTATAGAAGTGATCAATTCACAATAACTTCCAAACAAACTCTTTGAATTCATCATGAAAGTGAATCTTTCAATATCTTGTAGGCATCGTTAAATCATTAGCATTAACTATTTCAAAGTCTTAGCATTTCATATCTAATATGAGAACTTGCTAATTGATTCAACTAGAACTATAGAAGGTAAGTCATTGTACCAGACATTACTATAAAAGAAATATAATTGCATCCTACAATATCTCATATTGTATGTATCTCCTTACATAAATCCATATCCTCATGGAATTTTGTTGTGAAGGTACTCACTAGAGAATCTCATTCCCTGCAGATAACCAAAAAATTTAAAACTTACCACAACAATCTCATTGAAGTGCTTTAGCATTCTCAATGCTTTATTTTACTTAGATTTAAACAATTTGAACTTTTTAAAATTTTAAATCAACATTTCATTTAATACATATGACTATATCACATAAAGTTATTAGTAATATAATGAATTATAATATTATCCTTTTATGAATTATTATTCCATCCAATACATCACATATATAAGATTTAACAATTCAATACCATCATCATCCTTTCACTAAAGGTTGATTTGATTATTTTTCAACTATACAAGTTTCATACGATTCATAATCAAAAGGATACACATATCCTTGTATGTAACTTTATGATTCCAGTTTTATGGATTTAACCAATATGGCATAAAAGGATTGTCTCGGCTATCTAACCTTTTATTCTTGCCATTTATGTTAAGCATAAGTCTCCTTTAATCCAACACATATACAAACTATTTGTATAAACTTGGATCAACTACTTTGACTTAACAATCTATTTCTAACCATGCACTAAACATTACATTAATGTTGAATCTTAATTCAGTATCAAATAATTAGAAGCATGAATTAGAAACACATATGATCTCTATCATATCACATATAAGCAAGAACAGTCATGCAATTGTTTTCTTTTAATGACAACTATTATCATACTATAGCAAAGCCTTTAATTGTAGTCCGTAATTATGCTTTTACTAGGCTAAATTAAGTGGAACAATTCCAACAAGGTACTATACCTTTCAACCTTACTCCATGCAACCCTTTGCATTTTGTTATCGTGGTGTTGACATACATCTTACATGTCGTCTTCAAAGTTTACGAGACATTAGTCAACTCAAAATATCAATACATTTTGTCATCTATATGATTTTGACATATCTCT
>JANKYF010000009.1:15218500-15229429 GCA_029829435.1 Erythroxylum hondense
GTAAAAGACACACCCTTAGTGCTTTTCTCTACTAAAATTTTCTTTATCAAAAAATATTATTCACACCTTAAGATAAGTGCATCTAATATAATAACTTTATGCCTTTAAAAGATTGTTAATACATTTTAATTTTTCAAAAAATTGCATTTGATATTTGGTGGTAATATGTTAGAGAATATAAGTATTTACCTCACAAGGAAGCGATGGAAAAAATAACAAACTTTCCTATTATTATGTACCTAACTAATTAAAGAGTGAGATTATTAATTGAAATTTAAAAATCAAATACAACAAAACCAAGGACAAACCACTATAAATGAATGAGAAAAATTAGTCAAGAGATAAAAGGAAAATTAAACAAGCATTAGATAAAATGATTCCTATCATCTTTGTAGTCATAATTAAATTTGTCAAGAAGGTTTCATAACTTGTAATGGGAATAAAGCATCGACTCGAGCTATATAGGTTTTTATCTGGGGGAGGCATGAAGAGGGGCTTAGATAGCTTACAAAAGATTTAAGTCAAGCCCCAAATGTGGTTATAGAACATGATGAGAGTCAGACTCAAAAGCAAACCAATGTTAGTCTTTTGCTAGATTTTACGATTGGAGAAGTAAAAGCAAATTAAAATTGAAAGTTAACATGTAATTAGTGCAAAATCATCTTTGTTTTATACACTGCAAGTTTCATAATTAAATCGATATCGGTATTGTTTAAGACAGGCACCAAACACTAGTTTTTAATTATTTAGGTTGTTATTTTATGATGTTATTTACTTCTGGTGCTCTAATTATAGAGCTTTTATGGTTATAAGATGCTTTATTATGATTGTAATTTATAGATTATCATTATTATTGTTAAATTAAAACCTTCACTACGAGAAAAATGGAGTTTAGTGACAGAAATTATTGACGGAATATTTGTAGATTATCATTATTATTGTTAATCAAAACCTTCACTACAAGAAAAATAGAGTTTAGTGACATAAATTACTGACGGAATATCTACACATTTTGTCGAAAAGCTTAGTTGTGATGAAATTTACTAACGGACTAAGGCATCGGAGAAATGGCCATAGGTAATAATTTGCGACGAACCATAGAATGTTCATTGCAAATTTATCGACGAAAATTTTCTATAACCGTTGGTGAATATAACAACATTTATTCTGTGTTGTCTTTGGTTGGTAAAGTTATAGTTTATTAGTTTTCCGTTGTTAAATCAAATAAATTTTACCGATGAACTTTATTTTTTTGGTAAATTTACTAAAAACTATTTTTTTAAATTTCCCTGCATTAAATTTTATTTGATGATGTTATGGTTGATGCATAAATTGAACAAATTTATTTCAACATTTAATTTGTTAAAACAGAAAGTTGATTGATGATATAAAGTAAAATTGTCTTAATTGATAATAAAAAATATTTTGTGCATAATAAGTATTTGTAATTTTTATAAAATGACTACAAGTACGCTATTCATTTGGTGACCATGGATGCTCTGATTGTTGCAATGAGGTGTGATATCTCCCTTTCAACTCATCTACCTTTTTACGAAGCTAAGCTATGTATCCCGTCGACTATTGCAACTGGTTCTTGACAATTGTGATGTAAATTCTTCCATCAGCTCCCTTAGCTCCAAGTTGGAGGTTGCCTCCTTCATCCGCATTGTTTACCCTTGATATCTCTGTCAGTATAGGGGTGGTGGATGGTGTAATAGTAGGTACAAATGGTGATGTCTCATCTACAAGTATAGTAGTAGCTGGAGGTACACCATCTGATTCAGTTGCAGCTGTAGAATGTGATGCTTCACTTGGACAATAATTGGATCCAAATTATGCTTTGAAACTTGGTCGCATTATATTTTGTTTTCTCTTTGGTGGCATATTTCAACTTGAAATTCGTATCCCATCCTTTGAATTAATATTTTCCATTTTTATCATTACCATTATCCTCGTTTCGATTACATGCTTCTTGATTGAAATTAATATCCTCAATAACTATTAGAAAATTATTTCCTAGATCGAGTTACATATCCCTTAAATCATCATTCTACCTAACACTTCCAAGTTAAGTTATATCATATTTCAAGTAATTGACCTTAGCTTCTTATGATTAAACTTGATTTCAGTTCTATGAGGACCATACAATGGATAACCCTTTTTTTCAAACCTTACCTACTCTTCTGTAGAAATCTTTCTTTAATAATAATATGTCTAAATCATTCATTATAATGTCTAATATGGACAAATTGTCGAACTCAATAGTTGTCTTAGTAGCTTCTCTTGGTGAAGAGCTATAAGACCTCTTCTTCTTTTTTTCCTTTTGTTATACGTGAAAGAAAATAAATAATATCTTATGTCCACTTTGATGGGGTCAAAGGTCTAAATCTATATGAAGAAGGTGAAAGTGTCCGCAAATGTCTCACAACATCTTCACCCTTTCTTTCCTATCAATGGGTTTAAAGTCGCCATCCCCTTCACACAATTGATGAATATTTCATAAATTTTTTTTGTTTTAGAATAATCGTCAAGAACCAAACTATTATGCCTAAGCTAGAACCAAGATCATCTATCTTGGTGTGTTTATGCTACTCTTACGATAGCTCTATCAAAATTAATCAACAAACAAACATCAATTCTCTTAAGGAAACTAAGAAAAATTGAATTACACTAGGCCTCATGTATCTATGCAAAAGCTAGTGGTTGAGAATAAATTCCAACATTGGTGAATGTAGCCCTACTAAAAATATATAAGAATGTGATAGTATGGAGGTTTTAGATGAGATAGCTGAAAAGTTGGTCGCTTATCAGATCAGCATTCCTCAATTATCATTTGGCTGGGAAGTTAAAAAAATCCTGGTGACATTTCAACAATTTCGATCTAATGCAAGGATTCCAATATATGTAAGCTTATAGATAACTAATTGATTTCCTCCCTAAGATCCAAAATCCCAATCTTTAGATTTACCTTAGATTTAATATCTCTATTGTATGTGTACCACCAATTATGAGCCTTTAGGTAACAAGTGGAATTAGAATTTTCCAGCCTGAGGATTAGTGGAAGAACAATTTGATATTTCGAAAGCATCTTCTTAGTCGCATATATAATTCAATCATTTAACTAAGCCAATTAGAAACGATAAGATGTACGAATTGAAACTAATAGGTATGAAATAGTTGTACGTTTTCATTCTATGAGTACAACTATAGAAATAGGCTCCTTCTAAAAAGATGTACATGTAGAATGGATGGCTATAAGTATGTATGTTAGAACCAAGGCATATCATATTATACTATAATTTACGCATAATTCATTACAAAAATGTCAATTTAAGTTCTATCATATTTCAAGTAAAAGAATTGAAATTATGAAATTCATACTAAAAAAGAACTGAAAATAAAGAATTGAATTCATTTTTTTCAAATAACAAACATTTCATCAAAGGAGAATCAAAGGACTTATGAATCATTGAAGACTTGAAGGTGTGAATATGGCCAACATGGCTTGGAATGAGGCAAGACCACCAGGGAGCATATGGGGTCTGGACTTCCAAGTTACTGTAGATATAGTATTTCTTCTATGTCTCTTAATATTTTAATCTCCTACTTTATTAATAAAATCTTTGAAATATTAGCGACATAACCTTACTATAGCCCTATGCAAATTGGAAGCTAGTAAATCTCATAGTCCAATCACTGTAGATTAGTATTTGAGCATGGAAATGTGTGATTACTCAGATGGTGGAGAAAGCGCATATAAATAAAATTTGTCTGGTAACAAAAACATATTATTAAGGTATAGTAATCTTATCCCTGAGTTCCAATTTGTCTTTGTCAACCTGTCTTTAGTGTTCTTCACTTCTGTACATATATATATACAACTTAGCTAACACCTGTCCACTGCACCAATCAGCAATCTCTCTTCAATCCGTCCTCCATTTCACTTGCTCATACACAAATCTCTTTCAAGAACCAAGGCATATCATATTATATTATAATCTAAGTTTAATGCATTACAAAAATTTCATTGTAAGTTATATCATATTTTAAGTAAAAGAACTAAAATTATGAAAATCATACTAAAAAAGAACTGAAATCATTTTTTCAAAAAATAGACATTTCATCAAACACCTTACATGCATCAAAAATTCATCCCAACATCATAACCAAAATCATGTCTTATCCCTTCTATCACTAACATTTATACCTTAAAGTTGTTTTCCAATCACAAAATACACAAATAAACAAAAGTAATCAAATACCCAAATTAACTTTCTTCCAATATACGAAAAAACACATGATAATGGTTGCAAAAATATCTCCACCGAAGGACATGATGACAATGGCTGGAGAAGGCAACACCAACAAGTAGAAGAGGAGCCCACGATAGAGAAATCGAAGAGAAGAAAAAAGAACGAGAGGAGATGCAACAGGAAGAAAAAGACATAGGTGGGGGAGGGGAGAGGGAGAGGAGAGCTTTCGGGTGAGTTTAATATAAAAGAAAATGACATCGTTTGGTGTTAAACCAAACGTCGTCATTTTCTTTTACTTTAAAACACTAAAGTCTAAGTAGATGATGTTGTTTATCTTGAAAATTTACTAACGGAATTTACCGACGAAAAATTTTCATCGGTAAACTCAAAACATTTTTATTCCACTAACAATTCCTGCCTTCTTTACCGACGGGAATTTTATATTGTTGCTAAAGTTTGTCGCAAATTTTGCCGAGATGATTTCCTTTAATATTTAGTGACGATATTACTATTGTCATGAAACAAAAATTTTCCCATCAATGTTACCAACTAAAATTGATTTTTCATTGGCAATTTGCAACGGTTTCTTTTCCATCGGTAATTTTTCATCGCTAATTCCTAATTTTCTTGAAGTGCTTTAGAGAGAATTTTTGCAAACATTTTTATATTACCTCTTATTTTAAGTTCTCTATAAAACTTTAATTTTATCTAGTTTGCTAGTGGTGATCAAACGCTATGATCTTATCGCTTCAAATCATTTCTTTTTTAGAATGTGACAATTTATATCCTTCTTTTATATATTTTTGTGTTTGATTTATTGGGTTAAACTTGATTCCAATATAATGGTCCTTGGTTCTATCATATTGATATTAGATCTCATCAGTCTTATTAGTGAGGGTCATCTTTAAATTTGGTATCGAATCCTAGTTCTTTATTTGGGTTGATCTTGATTTTTATTATTTAGTCTTTAGTATTCTTGTGTATTTCATTCCCTACATTCAATATTTGTTGTTGTTTTTATCATTCTTAAGATTCTTTAAGATAAATTGTGCTTAAGTTCTTGTTCCTTATTTCTTGAATTGTTAAGAAAAACATGAAGAGAGAAGAAAAAAGTATATAAAAAGCTATTAGTATTCTATATTTGTCAATAAAATTACTAAAAAGGTGACATCTAAAGTTACACAAAAGTGGTGGCTGGTTGTAATACCAATTACAAAAAATGTTTTTTTAATTCATCTCTAATAAAGACAAGGCGTTCGATATTTTAAATATATTCTATTTATTTGTTGTCTTATGTTTCGTTACTTTTCAATTCAAACTTGTCAATTTTTTCTTGTTGTTCTTTTTTATTAGGTCCAATTGGATTCCTTGGATCTTAATTTCTTATTTTCGAGTCTTTTTGTTCATCAGCCTGTAGTTTAATTTTTTTTATTATTTCCCATCCAAATTTTCTTCTTTGGGAGTTACTGGTAAAAAGGAAAATTTCAACCAGCTTTCTTGATTTAGATTTTCTAATTAAAGAACCTTTAACCAAGAGTTAGGTTATTAGTTAAGTACAAGTTTAAGAGAAACACGTGAAGAAGTGTTTTACTACTAACATTTTTGTGCATGTACATTATAGCTCAATCCTAATTCAGAAACTTGTCTAAAGACAAGGAAGTTAGTGAGGAGGAAAGAGTAAGTACAGACTAGGAGTTCTTCATGAATGCCAGATAAGGCCAATGCGAGCAAATAATTCAACAATCATTGAAATAAAGGATAGGTTAGAGAAAAGTGAAACTATTATATCTATCCTATAATATAATCCACTTCTAACTGTTAAGATGAATGACTTTGAGGTGAATGATGAGGTTAAAGGCGCTGCTAACTATTTGGGAAAACTTAACCTAAAGATGGCAAAGTAGGAAGAATGGGTAGATAAGAAGGGTGTAGGTTTGGCATAGGATATAAAAAGGATTTTGAAGAAAGTGTGGATAATAATATGGGTAGCATTAAGATGACAATACCACCTTTTTTAGGTAGGTTAGATACAAATGCCTACTTAGAGAGAGAGAAGCATGTGCAGTTAGTATTTTATTGCTAAAACTTTTAAAAGAGAAAAAACTAAGTTGTTTGTGATGGAGTTTATTTATTATATTATAGATTAGTAGTTTATTTCTAAAACTTTTTAGAAGAGAGAAAAGTTAAGTTGGGTGATGGAGTTTAGTTACTATATTATAGATTAGTGGGATTAACAAATTCTCACTATGAGAAGAAACTAAGAGCTGCATATTTGAAATTGAAGGAGATTAAGTTGGCGATGAGAAAGTGAATTGTGCCAAGTTCTTACTATTAGATTCTCTATCAAAGGCTACAAATGTTAACTCAAAGTTCTAAGAGTGTGGAGGAGTACCATAAAGAGATGGAGGTTGCCATGTCTAGGGAAAATGTGGAAGAAAATTGGAGGTTGCAATGGCTTGATTTATTTGTAAATTGAATCCCATAATTTCCAATATCATACACTTACACCATTATTTGGAATTGGAGGATACGATGCATATAGCCATGAAGATGGAAAAATAATTTAAGAGAGGCCTATTAATTGTTTTGGTGTTTCTAGTGTATATTTTTCATCATAGAGCAACTAATGGAGTAAAGAGGATAAAAAACTCGAAGGTCTACAAATGAAGCAATCATATAAAAAATACAAACATCAAGTGGGGAGAAATTAGAGGTTGATTCCTTTTCAACAACTATGAATCAAAAATTTAAGTGCTTTAAGTACTTAAGGAGAAGGCTTAAGTTTCATAATATCCTAACAAGCAATTATTGTTGATAAAGGAGGAAGGAGAGTATCTGCCTATAAGTGAAGAAGAGGTGGAAGGAGATATGTCTAATTTGAAGGATACAAGTGATGATGAGTGTATTACGAGACTCAAGGAGGGAAGTATGCTAGCTAGTAAAAAGGGTTTTAGCTCGTATGTGGAAGATGATGATTTAAATAAGTGGAAGGGGAAATTTTTCCGTACTAGGAGCTCTATCTAGGATCAGATTTATAATATAATCATAGATAAAGGGAGTTATACCAATGTTGCTATTGTGGAGTTAGTAGAGAAGCTATGGTTGATAATTAAAAATCATCTTAAACCATACAACCTATAATGGTTGGGTTAGGGTAATAAAACATGTGATAATTTCTTTCTCAATTAGGAGGTATAAAGATGAAGTATTATATGATGTGATTCCCATGTAAGTGACACACATTGTTTTAGGGGTTCTTTGACAATTTAATAAGAGAGCAGTATGTGATGGTATAAAAACAAGTATTCCTTATTCATAAATGGTAACTCAATATGCAATCTTGGCTAAGTGCCAAATGCCTTTTTTATTTTATAGATGAAGTTGTTGATTTAAGGGCAAATCTTTCTAAGAAGAGGGAAAATGGTGAGAATCAAACATTGAATTGAGTTATATACGTTTCTACACAGGGGAGGCATGAAGAAGGGCTTAGACAACTTATGAAATATTCAAGTCAAGCACCAAATAGGTTCATAAAATGTAATTAGATATAATTTAGAAGCCAATTGATTTTATTCTTCTACTAGGTTTTGCAGACTAAAGAAATAAAAGCAAACTAACACTAAAATTCAACATATAATTGGTGTTAGACTTATCACTATTTTATGCACTAAAAGTTCTAAAATAAACTAACACTAATGTTTCATAAGTAATGGTTTAGTTATATTTTTAGTCCCATATTTAATGCATTGTTCTTGTTTATTTGAGTATTTTTTGTTTATTTTGTTACTTAAGTTGTTTGTATTTTTTGTAGGTATTTACTTACTTAGAGCAAAAAGGAATGAATTGAGACAAGTTTGCAACAACTTAGAGCTATTTTAATTAAGTTATGGCATGCATGATATTGGCCGTTTTGTAGAGTTTGGAGGTGTGCTAAGTGTTTCCTTTAGAATATGCATGTGTTGACTAGCAATATGCCCATGATGAATAATGAGAATGCCATGTGACTATACATGCCCAGGTTTGTGCACGTGTTAGTTCTAGATAGTGTTATGCATTAATTTGAAGAGCACAATCATCAACATGCTCGTTTTAATGCCTGTGTATCTTGCCAAATTTGAATTTCAAAATTTAAAGGATAAGATTAACTGATGGAAGAAGAGAGGAGGCTAGGAAAACATTAGGAGAAACCATAGGACAACACAAAGCAAGTGAAATAACTAAGGAAAACATTTTGGAGTGGATTTTAATCAATCTAGAGTGAAGGTTTTAAGTATTTTAGGGATTTCAATCATATTATCCTTAATTTTTAACTTTACCATTAGTTTTAATTTGTTAGATATGATTATGAGCTAAAATCTTTGTGGTACCTGGATTAGATGAACCTAGGATGGATCTTGTAGTGACTTTGTCTAAATTTAATATGTTTGTTGATTTCACTAAGATTCAATTATGTGTTATTTTTATTATTAAATTAATATTATCAGTATATGTTGATTCATGTACAATTTCATGCAGTTGAGATTGAGAAATTCAATGACTGAATAATGTTGACGCAAGTTCTAATCTATTTAAAACCCTCAAAATACTGTAAGTACATAGGTTGTGGTTGTAATATATGAGGCGTCGATCCCTCGAGGAGTTGTTGAACTAATCTAACTCTAATTTATCTAAGGCCTAAAAAATTATTAAAAAGAAAATAAAAATTGCATAGGAAAGTAAACACGTGAAGATGATTGATTGGAATAAAATTGTAAAATCAATACAAAAAGAGAATCAAATTGAGCACCACCAATTAACAATGGAAATCATACATGGAAGATTAGTCGAATATGAGAAGGGGGATTTATCCTATCATCAAATGCTAATTGATTACTTTTAAGTTAATACAGTATCGATCCTAGACTTTCAAAGGGTGGATTACTCTCTCTTAAATTATAATCATTAAACCTTAAATCATAACTCCTTATTAAATTATGAAATTTGCAATATCTCAATTAACAAAAAATCCACAATTACAATCAAATCTTAAGCCCTCTAATAGGCAATTGGGTCCTCACATGAGATCTCTCTTCGTCTAAATTCCCAATTTGATTATTTATGTGATCTATTAGATTGTTTAACTCTCATTACCTAATACAATCATTTTGCTATTGGTTCACTCTCTTGATTTATTAGCGAAGTATGCAAATACAACAAATAATCACAACACCCAATGTATTAACATCAAAAGAAATCACATTAATATTGATTCAAGAAAAAAATCCCTAAAGAAGTTTAGAACATCCTCATCAAACCTAAATCCATCAGTAACAAATCCATCTTATACATTCAAAAGAAAGAATAATAAAGATGAAATAAAGTCACTTGGAAGGGCCAGAATCGATTAGCACAACAACCCCTTTCTTCTCTTTCTTCCTATCTCCTCCTTTTCTTTTCTTCTTCCTTTCTCCTTAGATCTTTCTTAAAGTGGTAAAGGTTGGAGCGTTCTTTTAGGTCATTTCTCTTCCTTTATATAGTATTTCCATTTATGGTAAATCTTAGGGCTTTCCTATGCTTAAAAAGTCTGAAAAGTCCTTTGTAACCTTAGGTCCCGAAGGCTGCCTTTGTCTTTTGTCACACAGGCCATGATCATGGCCTATAATGCCACAATCGTGGCACTAAATTTTTGCTTCTATCCTCATGATTGCAGCCCTAGGTTTTACTCTAGGCTTCCTCCGAATCTCCTACGTTCTTCGATATTTGACCTGAAACACTAACAAACATATCAAAGCATCTCAAATACATAAAATTTAAGCTTAATGGCATGCTCTAACCCATAAAATTCTCAAAAAATAAGTGTCTAACTAAATAACACAATCCTAACCTAAACATGCACTAATTATTTAATTTAATAACTAAACACATATAAACTACCTATTAAAACATTATGCAGTCTACCACAATTAATATCCCCACATTTAAACATTTTCTTGTCTTTAAACAAAGAAAAAACAAGCAAAACACAACACACCAAACACAATTAACAAAAAATCACACACATATGCAATAATGGGTCAATGAACTTAACTTCACGAAATCAATTTAACTACAAACATGATCCCTCAAATTGTTCTGACTTATCAACTTGTGAAATTTATGTCTAAGTATTTTAGACCAAATATACATACTAATTAAGACCTTAATTTCAAACTCATTCACTCCTATCACTTACACTTTTAAATTGATAATTATTCAATTAATCAAAATTATAACTATCCTTAAGTAACTTTTCATGAAAATTCGAGCTATTCACTAAGATCAATAGGATTTATTAATCAACACACTATTTTTGTTACTTTTAATTTTCATGAACCTAGCCTTTTGATTTGAAGGCAAACATTTGTAATGAATGTGCCCCAATTACTTAACTAGGCTATGTTTTTATTAAGCGGCATGGTTGGAATGTCATTATAGCCTTTTAACGTGAAGACAAACATTTATGACGAATGTCCCCCTATTAATCAGCTACATCACATTCTCAATTGGCTACTAACTTTATTCATAACCTGATTTGTTTTACAAAGGGCCAGTGGTGTAACATCCCGTTACCGATGTGAGGGCATATCGGTAATTTGGATGAGTGAGCAGTGAGTGCATTCATAATTGAATTGCACGTATAGTGATTTTGCATCAGTGA
>JANKYF010000009.1:15283509-15294459 GCA_029829435.1 Erythroxylum hondense
GTCGTTATGTAGGTCTTTGTGTTTGCATGAGAGACTAACTCCTGTGAATGGGCCATGGATGCATAAATTGAAGGTCTTAGGCCTGGGCCTAAGACAGCCGACCCAACCAATATCTAACTAAACATAACCTTAGAGAAAGAACATGTACCCGCAAGACAAAAAGAGTATGAACTCAAAAACCCTATAAGTTGTCATAAAGACAAAACACTTTACCTTTATAATCAAAGGCCATATTGGTGGTTTAGAGGATGATGAAAGGTTGTGATTTAGGACTAAAGAAATCCAAAGAAGGGATAACGAAGCAAAACTAGAAGAAGAGGAAAGACGATGACTTTACCTACCTACGGATACAAAACCAAAACCTTTTAAACATCCATCCACCATTCACTATCAACTACGATGATGGTTGTAAACCACAGAGAAGGAGAGTAGAGTAACCTTTCAAAAGGAAAATGTTAATTTGGTGACGGGTCATGGATTAACCAAACATGATTGGTACGAGTGATTTAGTACTGTCATTCCTTAATTAAAAGTCTCAAATTTGACTCCTAAAAATAAAAAATTTTGTTTGATCAGTATTTTACTCCTTACAGGTTAACTGGGTGCAAGCGAGAATTAATCTAAGTGTGAATGGTTTAAAATCGTCTTTCCAAAATTTACACCCTCCTAAAATATCCGATGGTTTTTAAAAAAAAAAGATGTTTATGCTGTATTGTTATTTTTATTGTGCCCTCAATTTATTTATTTTTTCCGGGAATAAGTTTAAAGTGTCCATCTGTCTCTGCTGTCTAAAATCGCATACTTTTTCTCTCTCTTTGCTGTTCCTCTGTCTTCCTCTTCACTTACTTTGCGTTTGTTAAGCTAATACGTATATATACATGCTAGGAACTAAAGGCTAATTCTTTCTTGAGAAACTAATATCACTTCTGTTATTGTTTTTATGCTTGTTGAGTAGTCACCTGATATTGGAATCTCTGAAAGTGGAGTGGGTTGGATAATTTTTGTTGTAATTGGTTGATGGTGAATGTTTAGGTGAAGGAAATGACCAAAGAAATGCCTCCAGAACCTCTTGATTTCTTCATTTGGACTGTTGAGGTAAAACCTAATCAATCAATCCCTTATTTTACTTACTTGTTATTGGATCTTGTGTTAGATCCGCTATTGCTCCCTACAGATTTTGCTACTTTGAACGCATCATTCCCTCCACTTACTTTGTGTGAATGTCCCTGATGATTTCTGTGTTCTTTCATCTAATTGTGCATTTTATGCTAGTTCTTGTGCGCAGCTTAATTAACCTATTTGGAAAATTTTAATACAAGTAAAATTGACTATATTTTTTCTATCCATGCCTATCAAAATACTGGTAAAGAGGATGACGAGAATTTCGGGAGTCAAGTAGGTTATAATTGAGACCCAGTCTTAGTGTGATCAGTTCATTATTGAATCCTTAATCCTTGAATGGCAAAATGCTGAAGGTTTTGTTATGTTTATTCAGATAAATTAGATTCAGGTAATAAGGTTTCTGCAACCAAATTGAGTACTGTATTAAGGTCTTTTGGTATTTCTTGCCAAATTTCCCGCTGTAGTCATGTATTATATTAGACACGCCAGAATATATACACTTGTAGTTGAATTATTTTGTTTACGTCGGTTATATTTCCCTTGATCTGTTCTCTTATTACTCAGTAAGGTGGAGATATGGAACTCGTAGTTCCCACTTCAGAAGTTGGGTAACATTCCATATTAAAAATTACAAGTATGATGGTAATTTTCGTGCCTTGTCATTTTTTCAAAGCTGAGTCAAAATTTTAGCTTTGCAGCTGCGTAAGCTCTGTATGCCCATATTTTGTAGCTCCCTGGAGGGAGCATCTTCTTACATTGATTGCAATGTGCCATAGCAGTTACTTGTCAACTGTGTATTTGCACTTTATGCAACTCCTAATGTGTTGGGATATGCTTTGATAGATAATGATGAACCAAATTGCCATTCTTTCTTGAATTAATGTAAAATGATGTGCTCGGTGCCATATTTTACATGCTTGTGCTTCTGCGGACATGCACGTAATGAGCAATTGCAAACACCATCATTCGTATATGGTTGCTAATAAGTCTGCACTGATTTTGGACTGGACTTGTTTGGAAGATGGTCAATTATAGAAGCATTATGTGAAGAAGAGATGAAAGAGAATCTTTTGCTCCATTTATATGTAGAAACATTTTGGGAAAGCAGCAATTTCTGGCTTTTGTGCCTGTTTAATGAAGTGTGCCTAACTTGTTTTTTAGGATGTTGGTTTATGGTTGGAAGAAATAAATCTGGGTAGCTATCGGCAGATTTTCAAAGAAAATGGTGTTAATGGAGAATATCTAGAGGGCATGTCAATGTTTACAACTGAGCAGATTCTACGGTTTATAAGGCGATGTCACATGAAGTGGGGAGATTTCATCACACTCTGCAAGGAGCTAAGACGAATAAAAGGTTCTCTCTCCCTCTGTTTATGTGTGCATGTATGGCCTGTCCATGGTATCCTCATCCACCTTTTCTCTACTCCCTTCCTCCCCCTCTCCACCCAAAATCTCTCTCTCTCTCTCTCTCTCTCTCTCTCTCTCTCTCTCTCGTGTGTCAAGAATTAGCCATAATTGGTGTATCATTCAAAAATCAAGTTCATATTTGTGTGCGTTTCAATAAAAAGTTTTAGATTACTTCCTGGTTGTGAGAAACTTTATTAGTATGACACCTACATATATTTTCAGTATCTTCTATTGCACTTGTTATGCTATGGAATTTCTCCTTATTATTTTGCTATGTTGTAATATACATCTTCAATGTGGTTTTTCTATGCATCATAACCTTTTCTAAAGAATGCACTTCTTGATTTCTTCAACGCAATGAACAATTTGATTTATAAACACAATGCCATAAAAATTTTAGTAGAATCGTGTTTTTTGATTTTGTCCAAGAAGCATCCTTTTACACTTGTAGCAATCTCTTGTTGACAATTAACCAGTTGTTAGCCTTTCAAGTCACTGGGGCATCAGTTTTTGGGCAACTTGGCTGGCAATGCTTGGCACATACTATATATATTTGAGTGTCATGAGCTTTGCATTCATTATACTCATTCTGTTATATGCATGATTGGAAATAGAGGACATGACAATGATAAAGCAGATATAAACTGAAAATAGGGTTACTGGAATTTTGAGCTAGGGCTAAAATCTTTGAAATAAGGGATAGGTCTAGAAATCACTCCTAGGGTTTGTATCAAGAACTAGAAAAAATATGTAGGATTTGGAACAGACAAAGCTATTGGAATCACACCAATAGTTTTGTAGAAATCACTTCTAGAGTTCAGAAATCACTCTTAGAGAAAAAAAATCATGTTTAAAAATTTATTCTATGTTCTTATTTCTTAAATGTTAGAAGCGTAACATATATATAGAAAAGTCTTGAAACTCTAATCCTAATGGAAAAAGAAAACCCACTAAACTTTCAAAATAAAGATTTAATCTTATTTAATAAGAATTCTTATTATTGCTCAATAGATCCAAACTCTAAACTAATAAGAAAAGATCAAAATAGAAATACTTTCCTTTTCCAAAAAAGAAATTTAGTTTTCTGTTGTTACATCAAGTAGTGGTAATAGTTTCTAACTAGAATAATTTGCTAATTCACTTGTGTTTTTTACGTTTTAATAGTAGTTAAGTTGCTTTTTTTTTTTTTCCAATGCGAAATTGCTTATTCTTTTGCCAGACAAGCTTCTTTCAATCCCTGTGTCTACAAATTGGCTTTATCAGAGTAAATGTGTTGATACTGAATTAATTGCAGTTGCTTGCCTAAAAGGAGAGCAAAAGGTTCGCCGTCCATGGTGGGCTCCCTCCTGCCTCTCAGTAGTCTTTGTCAAAGCTGCAAAACGCAACAGACAGTGCCGGGTTGTTTCTTTGAAACTGGAGCCATGATCTAAGATCTTATATGTATGTATACATATTTTCTCTCATTTAGAGAAGCGGGAGTGCAGACATCTGAGCCTTTGTCTTAAATCTGGCAAAAGTGTTGGTTGAAGTTCTTCCATGGAGAACTTCTTCGTTATACAAAGCCCTTTTATATGTTTATAATGTCTGTTGTTGTAGTGTATTTTTCCTTCTTTGCTCTTTGGATCAGAATGGATGTCATGTCGAGGGAAAAACTATGATGTGACTCAGCTATGATGGAATTAACTCACGAATACTCCTTGGAAATGTTATAGCATCTGTTTTTCCCCTTTCAATATTTAGGTACTTGGATTTGTAATTCCTTGTATATCTCGTATGAAGTTGTAGCTTTCCAAGCCCTTGAATTGTCATATGGAGCAGTTTCAATAACAGTCATCAAAAGAATGGATGAACTTATTTGAAGATCTTTTAGCTTTTATTTTTCATATTTCTGATAAGAGTCTGTTGCTAACATGCTAATGTTTTGCACCATTACACTAATTTAAGCTAGGTATGGTTGCAGAAATAGCAAGGGCGCGCACATCATTATCTGGTTGGTCTTTCGAGCTCAGACGGCAACCCTTCTTTGGATGAAATTTAATCTGTTCTAGACTTGCATAATGAATTTTCTCCTAATGGGTAAAGTAGATTAGCACAAAATCTCGTAGTCAAAGTTGAAATCATCTAAGTACCTCATAGTGCCAATACACATATACATTTCTCGCAAAAAGGAAAAGTTGAAATCGAAATCATCTATGAAAAGCTGATTTTTATTCCTGGAATGGAAGGGGACTTAGAAACAGAGAAACGAAATGCAATCTGATTTATTTTTCCAGGGAAAGATGATAATCCCTGCTTGAATTTGTATATTAGTTCCAATACTTGGAGTCTGTCCAGACTCAGCTTCTATCAACTTCAATGTGCTCGTGAAACGCAGTAGCTTGGGCCTCGTAGTTTGGAAAATTGTCACGTCACCGTAGTATCCAAATTGTTGGATGTCATTAGAATATGCCAATCCTTATATGAATTGAGCTTGTTTATTAAAAGGTGTTATTAAACACATCTAATAACGTCTGGCATTATGTGTGATTATAGTTAACCAGAATACATAAAAGAATTGAAAAGGAAACCAGAAGGTTTAATGGAAGCTGATCTTAGAATAAAGGTTATATTGAAAATAGCACAAAATTTAATAAGCCAACTAATTTCATGCTTACAATATTTCTGACATTTTCTGAACTATCATAAAAAAATCAACTTTATTTATTTTTGGTGTTATCCCTTGAAAGTGATGTTTAAATGATTCCAAGTTTCTCAAAGCGACAATCTTTTGTGTCATCAACATTTTCTTGACTATTTATTGTTGGTTTATATTAGTTGTAATTTAATTATTTAAAGATATTCTTTATTTTATACATATTATATGTATATGATGAAGTTTCCGAGATAATTTTACATTGTAAATAAATTATGATGAAATTGTAATTATAAGACTCGTATTGCATTTATTTATTATTTCTAAATTAATCCCAATTATTGTTCTATTAAGAATAGATATTAATAGAGCGTAAAAAGATTAATACACATTATGTTTCTTTCTTATTAACGAATTAGTTAATCTTATAAAGTAAAGTATAAAGATACTTAAATAAACATGTGAGTATTTATTACAAAACAAGTTCATTGAACTGATATGTCTATGAAAATTCTTATTGAGATGATTGTAAAAATGTTTCTTTAACTTAAGATCTTTAAAGTATCTCATATGAGAATAGTTATATTTTGATACTACTTATGACCTATTATAGTAAATGATAACTCAGTCGGAAGTATTTTTAACTTGAGATTTTCAAAGTATCTCATATAAGAATAGTTATATTTTGATATTACTTATGAGTTATTATAGTCAATGATAACTCAACCAGAGCTAATTGGATGTAGCATGAACTCTATAGACATAATTGAGTAATTAATGTAGGATTCATCAACCTAAAGTAATTGAGAAGAATATTTTATTGTTCTTAATTAGAATAGATTCAAGAAATCTTTGGCTAAGGTGAAATAATACTTTGAAAAATAGTTTATAAATATCATTAATAATTTTTGTTTAGAAAATATCACAAATAGAATTAATTACTAATGGATGAGAATTAGTATGATTAGAATCAAATAGAGTATACATTCTAATGTTTTATATCTAATCAGAATATTGTATGATGAAAGGATTGAATGATACAGAAAATCATGTATAAACATATCAATCAAAACCATTTCGACATTCTTAAATATTTAAGAGGTTGTGACGTATTGTTAGATGTCAACTATGGACAAAAAATTATTTAATTAGATAATTAAAGATAAATTAAAAGAGTTTAATTTATTTAATTCTAAATATGATTTAAATTTATGATTTATATCCATTGTTAACATATTTGAGAACTTAAAATGTCATACATAAAGAATGAGTTGAAGAGAGAAAAGGCATTTTAATCACATTGGATTTGATTGTAAGTTTGAGAAAATTTATGATTAAATATGATACATTTAATAAATAAAGATTAATATGGGATATTGAATCATATTTAGGCATAATTGACATTTAGTTAGAATTAATCGCAACTGTAATTAAAGAGTAGTTAAAAATAGAATTTAATTTCAGTTAGATAACTAAAATATTCAAAACCTATTATAAATAAATTTAGGCTCTAAAGGAGCTAATACTCCTTGCTTAACTATCTCTCCCTAGTAATTGTAGAGTTCTCTTAACTTGTTTTGTGGATATCATTAGAGACCAGACGTTTGTGCGACTACAATGATTGAAATGAGTTGGGCTATGTTTTGATGTAGGATGGAAAGGTAGTTGCATATGCCTCTAGGCAACTAAAGCCTCACGAATAGAACTACCCTACACATGCTTTTGAACTTGCAGTGGTAGTGTTTACTTTGAAAATTTGGCAACACTACTTGTATGGTGAAAAGTGTAAGATTTTTATTGATCATAAAAGTTTGAAGTACTTGCTTACCTAGAAAGAACTTAATATGAGACAACGACATTGGTTGGAATTTTTTAAAGATTATGAATGCATTGTAGATTACTATCTAGGTAAGGCTAATGTCGTGGCTGATGCCTTAAGTCGGAAGACTATTCCAGCATTGTCAGCTTAGTAGAGTGAAATGACTTGCTTCTAATGGAGCTTTAATAGCTTAGTTGAAAGCTAGGCCTACATTGAGACAAGAAATTTGTGATGCCCAGAAAGTTGATGATAAGTTGCAACAACTTGCTTGGCAATTCAAGAAGGCAAACAACTTGACTTTTCTGTGAAAGGAGATGGTGACTTGTATCACAAAGATCGATTGTGTGCCAGCTAATGATGAATTGAAGAGAAAATTATTGTTTGAGGCCCATAATACTATCTTTACAATGCATCTTGGTAGAAATAAGATGTATCAAAATCTGAGATAGCATTACTGATGGTCAGGTATGAAATATGATGTTGTAGATTATGTATCCAAATGTTTAACATATCAGCAAGTTAAAGCTGAGCATCAGGTTACATCTGGTTTGTTATATCATATTTCGATTCCTCAATGGAAATGAGATAACATTACTATGGATTTTGTCATTAGGCTTCCTTTCACTCAAAGGAAGTAGGATTTTGTATGGGTGATTGTGGATAAATTCACTAATTCTGCTCATTTTCCTTTTGTTCGTCCTGATTATTCTTTGGATAGGCTGGCAGATATATATGTGAATGAGATATTGAGGTCATATAGGGTGCCACTATCTATTATTTCTAATCGTGATCCTCGATTTACTTCGACATTATGGAAAAGTCTCAAAAGGCTTTAGGTACTCAAGTCAAGTTCAATACTGCTTTCCATCCCCAGACAGATGGACAATCTGAACTGGTTATCCAGATACTAGAGGATATGTTTCAAGATTATGTGTTAGAATTCTCGAGAAGTTGGGATAATTATCTTGCTCTGATGGAGTTTGCTTACAACAACAATTATCATACTAGCATTAGCATGGCGTCATATGAAGCTCTATATGGTAGAAAGTGTAGAACTCTAGTGTGTTGGATAGAATTAAGTGAAAATAAGATGATCAGGTCTAATATTGTGAAAGGCACTAAAGAAAAAGTTCAAGTTATGCAACAAAGGTTAAAAACTACCAGTGATAGGCAGAAGTCCTATGTTGACTTAAAAAGGAATGATATTGAGTATCAGGTAGATGATAAGGTATTTTTAAAGGTGTCACTGTGGAAGAATATACTTTAGTTTGGGAAGAAAGGTAAGCTCAACCCACGATTCATCGGTCCTGATGATATTTTTAAGAGAGTTAGACCAGTAGCTTATTAGTTAGCTCTTCCTGAAGAATTGGCCAAGTTACATGATGTATTTCATATTTCTATATTGAGACGATATCAGTCGGATGATACACATAAGATTCCCGTGCAAGAATTTCAAGTATAGTCAGATTATAGTTATGAAGAAGGACATTTATCTATTTTAACCAGAGAAGTTCGACAACTCCGAAACAAGCAAATACCTTTAGTAAAAGTACTCTGGCAACATATTGGGCTCAGGGAAGCAATATGGGAACCAGAAGAGAACATGAGAGCTTAGTATCCTCACTATTCTCACCAGGTATGAATTTCGAGGACAAATTTCTTTTAAGGGGGAGAGAATTGTGAAGCCTCAAATTATACCTTAGTTGAAATGTTACATGTTCATGAAAGTACATGTGTCATAGGTGTTAAAATTGTGCTATGATTTGAATGTGAATTTCATATGTCTAGAATTTTGGTCTAATGGATTATATTTAGTGATTTGGAATTAATTAATACCATTAGAGAATTGAGGTATTAAAATGTACCTTTGGATTAGGAAAATTGTCAAGTGGCAAGTTAAGTTGGTACATGGAAAATTAGAATGACTAAGTCTATAAGCTAGTAACATTTGGCATAGCTAATGCATTAACATTTGATAACATTGGTTGAGTGAAAAATGGCCTAATTGCAGTGTGACATTTGGCTACCGCATATGAAGACACATAGGTTGCTTTAATGAAGGACAAGTATCACACTTTCACGTGTGACATGTGGCCATTACAAACCAAGACACCTTGCATTCAAAGAGTTAGGCAAGTGATGAATCATCTTCACCTTTGCAGTTTCTACAGCCTTCTCTCTACACTTTGAGCCTCTCCACCTAAACCTCTTACTCCCTCTCAACTTATATAATTTTTCTTGATTTTGGATCATCTTCACTTGGAATCTTTGTAAGTTACTGCATCAAGTAGTAGGTCCTGCTATTTTCTGTGTTATTGTCAAGTTATTGCTAAAATTTGCACCTTGATATTAGATGTTGGCTGATTGCTTGGAAGAGCTAGAATAACTGGTTCTTTGGAGTTAAAATTTGAAGTTAAAAAGGTAAGGGAATGCTAAACTTGATTGCATGCTATAATATGAATTGTTTAATACTTGAATTGGATAGAATATGTATTGAATTGATGATGAATTGAGGTTTAGAACATGATACTTGTTTGATAGCTTTTGCTTTGGATGTTGATGCTTGAAAGATCATGGATTGTGAAATGCTTAATGAATGATTTTTTTAATTGGTTTGGACTTGAATTTGATGAGGTATTGAAGCATGAATAAGGTATAATTAAATAGAATTTGATGAATTTTGGTGAAGCTGTTTCGAATGGAAGTGAAGAAGTTAAGTTTTGGAAACAAATAGGTTTATTCATCTCACAATCGTGGGATTTATAAGGCTCATTCCCTCCCACAATTGTGGGATTTATAAGGCACATTCCTACAGTCGTGGGAAATGGTTAGGAAGGTGAAAAACTTGGATTTGTGCAATTGTTCAACTATATAACGTTAGGTCATTTTATTTAGTACATTGGGACCTAATTGGACTTGCTTAAGGTTTGAAATGAACTTAAATTAAGGTTAGATTAATTGAGTAGAACTTAATTTATCTATGAATTATTAATTACCTTAATTGAGGTAATTACATAACGAATGTGTAGTTAGTGAATAATGTGTCTAATATTGAAATGTATGGTGTGTTCAAGGATGAATGTGTCCTTATGAACACACATATGTTTCAAAGGATTTATGTGATATGAATTGAATATGATTGTCTATGAATTGAGAATTTGTGTAATTATATGTAATGTGTAAATATATAATGTATTTATTAGTACATTATTGCAAATGTTTATGTTTATAAGGCATGTTAATTTTGATTAAATATGAATGAATATGTTAAGTTTGAGCAAAATGGAATAAAGTCATATGTTATGCACTACATCACTTAAATGTGATTCTGAAATCTGAAATATTTTATTTTAAAACTGTCAAGTCTTTGTCGTGGGTAAATAGGCATGCTTAGAAGGGTCTACAGCTGTTTCTGTAACCAAACACTTCGGTATCTTCTATGCCAGACACTCCGGTGTCTTCTAATTTTAAACACTTCTGTTTTTTTATTTCAAAGACTTAATTCTCTTCTATTTTAGATACCAAATATGGGTATCTTCTGTTTTGGTCCCGTTACCCACTTTTGTAAAAAGGACTTGTAGCATCCCAACCCTGCAGGACCCGAACCGGATATCGTGGGTGATATCTGAGTCTGCGCCACACGAGATTAGTAAGCTACAGCACAAAATCTCAGTACTGAACACAGAAAGCCATTATTTAAACATTTTTGAAGTCATCGCAAGAGCAGGATTCAATAAACAATTGGGTCCACTATAATTCGAAATCATTTTTAATCATATCGCAATTTCAATTATATAAAGGTCCGTGACAATATTGACCACTTTTAGAAAACCTAATACAAAGACGACTTTCGCCCATTTAGGACCCACTGACACAAAAGCACTAATTTGCGGAAATCAATAACCATACTGGGCCCACTTCAAAACGAACACATTTCGATCAAAACATAATTTCAGTAATCACATTACAA
>JANKYF010000009.1:15316916-15328780 GCA_029829435.1 Erythroxylum hondense
TAATTTTGAAGGATCTATGATGACTTTATGTTGTTTCAATTAACTATGTTATAAATAAATAAAAGTCATCATATGTTAAAACTCTTAATATTATAAATAAGATAACTATTTCCATAATGTAATTTATATGATCATGAATTCTTTAAGTTTAGTATAAGCTCAATCCTTTAAGCTTAAGCCTACTATGATAAAAGTTGGAGATATATGAAGTGATTCTAGGCCTGAGATAAGGCATATAAGGCTAGCATATTATGATGAGTTGGAGATATTGCATGATTATGGGTCTACACTTCTTCCCGAAAAACCTATAGAACCAAATATTAAATAGTCTTTTAATATTTGACCTTTGATGACCTAGTTAACTAAGATTGACAGAGAATTGCAAATTTTAGCAAGAGAGAATGACAATTATTAAGAACAATGAATATTTATATGGTTATTTGAGGGAATATAAGATGATGTTGCTTATCCTTGTCCTATATAGAAGTTGAGAAACTCTTGAGTGTTTGGACTCTATTTTAACCATATGCCCAAGGGACTTAGTTCATATTTACCATTTGCCTCTCAAATTTTTATCGTATATTTGTTTTAAGGTTAAAGCTTTCACTCTAGTGTATAGTTCAGACTTGGGTTTACGAGCACAATCATGAGTTAAATTAAGTTCATAACACGTGTGTTTTGAGGCTCCTAAACACTTTTACCTTAAGTCTAGCAATGAAACTTGTTATTTGATAAATTTAACCATCTATTTTCTAGTTCTTATTTATTAATCTATCACATAACTAATCTCTTAGGTTATTGTTTCTTCATTTATTAATTGGTGAGTTTGTTAATTTAGAAGTATGTATATTTATAAATGGGATAACAAATTATAAAGTGCATAACCTTTTGGGATTTTTTAATTTAGTTCTCAAGCTTTTAAAATTTTCAATTAAGTGACCAACTTAGTATAACCTTAACAACTCAGTTAAAAACCTTCGTTTTGTTAGTATTTTACTGATTTGACAAATAGAATCTTTTTGTTCATAACATGTAAGCATCCACATGAAAAATTAATTGCCAACTATTCATCACTATGACTAAAACACCTAACCTATTACTTCTTTCACACATTGAGTTGGGTGTTTTAGTCTATGTGGATGATTAGTTAACAATTAATTATCTACATGGACTCCTAAATGACAAAAAAGATTTCCTTAGCTAAATTAAACAATACTAAAACAGAAATAAAGTTTTGAGCTAAGTTGTTAAGATTATAAAAGGTTGGTTATTTAATTGAAAATTTTAAAAGTTTGTATACTAAATTGGAAATTCCTGAAAAGTTGGGTACTTTAGAATATGTTATCCCATTTATAAATATGTAAGTCTATTGTGTTAAGAGCTTGTCTTTTAAAAAATTATGTAGATTAAAAAATATTTAGGTTGGTTGTGTTATAAACATGTTGTTTCTTAAGTTCATGTTGTTTTAGAAGTTAGTTAGTTTGACACTTTCTTTGGTGTTAGGCTTGAGGTTCTTCACTTATGTTATGTTTAATGTTTTATTTATCATTACGCCTAAAGTGTTTCACTTGTTGTTAGGCCTATTACTTCAATGGGCATTAGGTATGAGGTGTTTCACTTGTCATTAGGTATAGGATGCGTCATGACGACCTAGTGTTTCGCTTGGTGTTAGGCCTAATGTTATGTTTGATGTTAGGATTGGTGTTTTGCTTGACATTAGGTATAAAGTGTTTCCATTTATTTTTAGGATTGAGGTGTTTCTCTTTATTAGACTTAATATATTTTTCTTGTTATTAGGCCTGATGTTTAACTTATCATTAGCCCTGAGGTATTTGACTTATCATTAGGCCTAATGCTTTATTTATAGTTAGTTTTACGTGCAATGTTACACTTAGAATTAGGCATGGTGTTTTTCTTGATGCTTAATTTATTGTTTCTCAAGACATATATTATGTCATTTTACAAGATGCTTAACATGCCATCTTACAAAGCCTTTGGTTTAAACATTTATGAGGCATTGAGCTTATTATTTTTTTAGGCCTTTTATCTTGTGTTTTATTAGGTGTTTAGCTTAATATTTTGAAAGGTGTTTTATAATTAACTAAGTCACTTTTATCATTTTTTTAGTTTTACCTTGTGAAAAGTCTTTATGAATTAAAGCTTTTAAATTGTCTATTAAATATGACGTATTAACTTAAGAAGTGTTAAGTATATATTCATTCAATTAGTATTTATTAATGAAAGGTGTTGACAATTATATATATTTAGGACCTCAAACTCATCTAATTGTTCAAGTTTATACAATTTAGGTTTGATGATGTCCTTTAGTTTGCTCCTATAGAATTATTGATTTAGATTGTGAATGATACAAGAAAGCATAAGGTTTGCTCCTAATGTGATTTCTAATGGATATGTTATGTGATGTGTTTAGATATAGATGCCTCAGGTTCATTTGTCATTATAGGCATTGTTTCCTTACTATATAAATGATTTCCTCTAATAAAAATGGTTTTAGTTTTGGAAGCATTCTCATGATTATATCCGATTCCATGCCTATTATAAGAACTGTTTTAGGCTCCTAACATGTTTTCTATTTTCTTACTTCCTTTATCAAACTTGGACAAGGATTTCACTTAAAACAATCAACTTCCTTTTTCAACTCCTCGTTCTCATGCTTTAAACTCTGTAATTTATGATTATCTATTTTGGTTACATTTGTAGAAGCCCTAATGCTATACAATTCAATTATTAACTTTTCATTTTTAGTCATACATTCATCTAGATTCTTTTAAGCTTCTTTGAGTTTAGAGGATGACTTTTTCTTTTTCATGTTTATAATTTTAAGACTCTCAATAAGTTTATCATATGCTAAATTAATATCACTATGTGAAGGGATTGTACTCGTGGGCTACTCCACCGCGCATGGGAGGTGAAGTTGCAACACATGTATCGTGAAGGGAACCAATGTGCGGACCACCTAGCCTCCCTCGTCATAATCTCAACTCCAGGCGTACATATCCTACAGGAGCCTCCAACTTCTCTCATGGCTCAGCTACAGTGTGATCAACACGCAGCATTGTACGGCAGAACCCTACGTTATATAGGGTTTTTTAATTGCTTTGTTGTATTTCCTTTCAAAAAAATCACTATCATATGATTTAGAGTTGGAGAGTACCTCATCATTATCTTTTTCATGAAACACATGTGAGATACATCTCCTTTTGAATGTTCACTTTCAGAGTCGCCTGTATCATTCTATGTGGATGCTCTGAGTGCCTTCTTTTTGCTTTTATCCCTCTTATCCTTCTAGTTATTTTTTTTCATATATTGTCACTTCCTTTAAGGAGAGGACATTAAGACTTTATGTTTCTGAGTTTCTAATATTTAAAACAAATAATATTGTTTGATTTGCATTTTGAGTATATCTTATCACTTTTATAGGCCCTTCTTCTTAAGGAGTTCTTTTTCAAGAATTTCTTCAATTTTCTTATATGTAGAACAATATCTTCTTCATCACTTGATGCTTTCTTTGAGACTTTGAATGCTAATTTGTTTTCTTTGGAAGTGTCTTTTCTTATTGTGTCTCTTTGAGTATAATTTTATATGTAAAAAGTGATCTAATAGGCTTCTCTAATGGTACAATTGTTAGGCCCTTAGCTTCTTGTATGACTGTCACTTTAGCTTCCCATGTTTTTGGTAATTACCTAAGCAACTTTCTCACCATTTCAATGTTAGGCTAGGTCTTACCAAGACCTTTAAGTGCATTGATAATATTAATTAATCCAGTATACATGCTAGAAATGCTTTCATCAGGTTTCATTTAGAGCAATTCATATTGATGAGCTAGTACGCCATCTTTGCTTTCCTTAACTTGATTTGTTACTTTATGAGTAACTTTAGTCTATGCCAAAATTTGTAAGCTATTTCACACATAAATATTCTATTGAATTCATTTCTTTATGATGCATAAAGCAAAATGTTGATAGCTATATTATTAAAGGATACTAATCTTTAGTGTTAAAGATCTCATTTGTCTTTTAACTTAGGAACTTTTCTATCTGTTATAATTTTAGTGGGAATGTATCGACCACTTTTAAACAATTTCCCATAAATCGACATTTTCAACCATCAAGAAAATTTTCATTCTCATTTTCTAATAAAAAAGTAGTCATTTTCATCAAAGAAAGGAACTCTAATAATGTTTTAACCCTTTTGGTTAAAAGGTGACGAAGATGCTTCTAAGTATAACATTATGATATTTTCTACAAGATTTTGTTAGAAATATTAGCCTAATAGACCTACTCTGTTAGCACTTATTATTCCCTAATGGCACCCAAGAGGGGGTGAATTAGGTGAAATCAATATTTTGACCGAAGTTTATTATCTTAAGAAAAGTGTCTCAAATTTATAACAAATTCAAATATGAAATAAAAAGTAAATGAATTAAATCATAAAATAAAGAGTGAAGGAAGAGAAATGCAAATCAATTTATAATGGTTCGAAAAATAATCCTTGCCTACGTCCACTTTTAAGACTCATCTTGAATTTCGCTACAGTTTTTCTTTTAAGGCGAATAATACCTTTTGTACAATCTTTTATTTTAGTAAAGAGGAATCTCGTTTTCATTTTTTATAGTAAAAAAGAGCCTCAAATCACTTTTGATTGCCCCACTATACTGCTCTCTAACCAATTAATAACTTATAACTCAAAAATTGCTCACTTAGATACTTTGATAATCACAAAAGGCTCACACACTCACAATAAGAAAATGAATAGTTGAATACTCAAATAATTGAAAAAAACTTAGAAATGTGTGCATAGAACACTTAAGCTTCTTAATGATAAAAATAGTGTGAAAATAATTGTTTATAATGTTTTAGGATCCATTACAACGACTATATTTGACTCACTAATCAACAGTATATACTAAACGCTTTAGATTTACTAGCCATACATTAACCAATGTTGCATATTGGTCGACCAATATGGAACATTGGTTAATATTAGTCCCTTCTCAAAAGTGATGAATGTTAGGCATTTGTGTAACCTTAAAGTTAAATATTCATCTTGTGAATTATCAAGTGATTTCTCTTCACCTTTGTATGAATTTGAATAAGGCCATTAATCTCGCGGCATGCGATTGTTTCTTGCAAAGTATTAAACTATTTGAAACTTGTTGTTATGCCAACAAGAAGTATCCGGTACCAATCTCTGGTCGAGCACATCAAAATGGATGAGAGTAAGGTCGATTACCAGGAGGCGTAAACGGAAACTCCCCGATTCTAGCGGGGAACTCAAAACTCTCTCCCCCAAAATCACATCCCCCACCCGCTCCGTTAGCCGTTTTGGCGGTAACAGGTAAATCCCTGTTCTGACGCCGGCGGAACCGGTCACCTCCTTTCACTATACCATAACTACCCTTATCTTTTAACCGGAAGGCAGGGATACGAGCACCAATCACGGAGGGGAGATCTGAGGGCGTTCTGACTTGTGAGTTTGAGCGTGTGGATCCCACATTTCCATGGGGACAGTTAAAAAGAGAAGACAGACAGTTTTCCTGGAGTCAGTTGTCAAAGGTGACAGGTGGCAACCATGCAAGGACTGATACTTACTTCAGGTCTACTGTAAGCTCAGATTTAGTAAACGGCATAAGTATATTATTATACAGTTCCGGAAATATTTGCCGCAACAGAGGAACAAACCTGTAAATGTTTGAATATCCAGTTATTTTAGATTTCAACAATTATGTACAGATGATGCCATGCGGAAGCCATCCCATCCCGTATACATAAAATATGTGTGTATATGTATATAAGATTAGTGGGAGAATCGGTGTTTGATTTGAACTAAAGACAAGGCGCCCTTTAAAGCTATCCCTTCTGTCGTTTCTGCAGAATTAAAAGAGAAGTGTAAAACAGGATACATAAGACAAATTTGTAAAGGAATTCAGAAGACGGAGAATAGACATATATATATATATATATATGAAGAGAGAGAGAAGACAAGTGCACAGAGTTATCAATCAAGCTTTTGCCATGGAGGACGTTCTTATTGAGGCCTTGCTTTGGTTTGTCTAACTTGGGTTCTTCTTCTTTGTCAGACTTTGGTGGGTATCTTAGATCTTTGCTTTGCTTAAACAAATTTCTCTTCTTTTCTTCTTTCCGGCTCCTTCTAATGCTCAACCTCTGTCAATTTCTTTTTTTCTTTTTCTTCTTCTTCCCTTCAAAAAGTCCCAGAAACCCCAAGCTTCAGGTGTTAAAAAGAATGGCTACACCTTCTCCTTTCATTTATACTTCTCATGCTTTGTGGACAGGCCGCTGCCATGTTTTTTCTCTTCCTTCTTTTAATTTCAATTCTGTCTTCAATATGGTTTTAACTCCTTACTGGACTGATTTGCTTTTCTTTTCCTAAATATGATGGCTTTCTGTGCCTGAACAGCGACCTCGAGCAAAAAGCTAGTTTTCTCGAATTTTCAGCTAATTATTGTACTGGAAAATTTCTCTGAATTCGGACATGAGTTTGTCTGAAACTTGGCCAAAGCAATGATCATTGTTTGTTTAAGATATTTAGTTCTAGGGAAAGATTTTCGCTTTTTCTCCTCCATTTTGCGTTCTGTGAGAAAGCTAGTTTATGTTCGGTTCTCCACTATTCTTCAAATGCTACAGTATTCTTGTCTAGTTTACTAGCTTTTTTCTGCCAAGACAGCAATTCTTTGATGATTTTTACCGACTCTTGCTTCCATTTCCTTGATAAACTTATAAAACAGAAGAAAAAAAATCACTACAACTATATCCTCTTGACTCTACTGCTGAAGTGCTAATTTTCCTAGTTTTATTCGTTGGTTGAATTTGGCCTTCCCCCCATCAATTTCTTCTCTTCTTCTTCTTGTTTATTTTTAATTCTTTCTGAGCATGTTGTTCAGATCCGTTCCCTTTTCGGGTTACTTACTACGGCTATGTTGGTTGCTACGGTAGCTGCTAAGCTTTTTATTGGCGACGTAAATATTCTGAAAGAAAAGGAAAATGTCAATGTCTTAACGAACTCTTTCTCTTATATAAATTTTCTTCTTTGCAGAATGTCTTGTTTTGGTATATGTAGGTTAAATACGCATAACCTCTTCGGGTCTGTTAGATTTGCTTACTTTAATTAGTGGTTATTGAAGAATTATACTTTTCTCTGTCCTTTCAATGGAACCTTGATTTGCAACATTCACAGGCTTGAGAAGCCAAGATGGATTTTACAGAGTCCACAAAAGTTGTCTACAATAGAATTCAGAAGCTTGAGCCTGAAAACGTCTCTAAGATTATTGGCTATCTTCTTCTTCAAGACCATGGTGAACGAGAAATGATTAGGCTAGCATTTAGCCCAGACAACTTGATCTATTCATTGATTAAAAAAGCTAAAGCTGATCTTGGCCTTAACAAACCAACAGTTTCTTCGCCAATCTCACCATCACAGGTGAATGTGGCACCAGTTTCTGATGTGCAACTACAGGTGACTCCCTATTTGCCGGCCGCATCACGGTCCATCTCGTCTCCAGCAATGTTTAGGGCAGTCAGTTCTTATTGGAATGCTCAAGTTACTAGCGAGCAGCAACAAGTCCACAACTGCGAATTTGGTCCAGCTGGTGAAGACTTTCAAAATCAATTGCAGTTCCTGACATTGGATGATCAGTTAGAGTTTGTTAATTCCGTAAATTCTGAGTTTTCTAGCAATTACGTTTACCCAGAACCGGCTTTAAGACCAAGAACAAGTAGAAGGTCTCCAAGTCTACCTGAGTTTCCTGTTAAGATTTGCCATTACTTCACCAAAGGGTTTTGCAAGCATGGAAGCAACTGTAGGTATTTCCATGGTTATCCGATGACAGAATTTTTCTCTCAAAATTTCAGCCCAAATTCAAATGAAAATTTAAACGAAGAACAAATTGTATCTCCTGGGACTCTTGAAAAGCTAGAATTAGAGTTGACTGAACTTCTGAAATCAAGAAGAGGAATGCCCGTTTCAATTGCCTCTTTGCCCATGTTATATTATGAGAAGTATGGGAGGACCCTTCAGGCCGAGGGGTATCTTACAGAGAGCCAGAGACATGGTAAGGCTGGTTATAGTCTGACAAAGCTTTTAGCTCGGTTGAAGAACAGCATTCGTCTTATTGATAGGTGCAGGACGGGCATATCCTTTGTGTATTATCTTCCATTTCTCAACTTCTTTGATTTAATGTGTCAAATTTTGTTACTTGTTGGAGACAGGCCACATGGGCAGCATTCAGTGATATTGGCTGAAGATGTTCCTAAGTACTTGGAGTATGGTGGTGATAGAAATGATCCTGGAGGAATTGTTGCTGGTTCCAGGCAGATCTATCTTACCTTTCCTGCTGAAAGTACCTTTACAGAGCAGGACGTTTCCAATTATTTCAGGTAACTTAAAATGAGTGCTTTGATAGATTATTAGCTTTTGCTTTCAAAACATGCTTTTATTTGTTATTTCTCTACTTTTGTAGCAAATTTGGTCCTGTTCAAGATGTTAGGATCCCATGCCAACAGAAGAGAATGTTTGGATTTGTCACTTTTGTCTTTACGGAGACAGTCAAGCAAATATTAGTGAAGGGGAATCCTCATTTTGTTTGCGGGGCTCGTGTTCTAGTGAAACCATACCGTGAAAAGTCAAGAATTGTTGACAGGTAAAATTTTTCTGCTTATGGAAGGATGTTGTCACATGATTTCTTACTAGAATGTGGTAGATCCTAGCTGTGTTGGTTAAACATCTTATCTTCAGGTTTGAATTGTTGTTGGTGTAAGATATATTGTTTGACTGAAATGATGCAAAGATTCTGAAATCATCACCCTGACATGCATAGATTCTTATCACTTCACATTATTTGGATTCTGTCTTTAGTGTTATTGAAGGGGCCAGGGATCTTTTTTGAAATTGTTTTCCCTCTACAAAAGTTAGTCTCTTGTGGTTTACCTGGTGGAATTGATAAATTGTGATATTTATTATAATGATCTTCTCTGAACTAGTTCCGTTCAGTGAATAAAGGTCCAACTTGGGCCTAATCTTACAGACTCTTAAAATTCTCCCTGCAAGTAATTGGAGGCCTAGGAATTGTAGAACCAGGTATCTGTGCTAGCCTTTGAGGTTTTGTATTGGTATGTAAAGTAGAATTGTTCCACCTTGAATCAGTTACTCCTTGTTCTCTTAGACATTGTTTGATACCTTTTTTTTACTTGGAATCATCAAACGTTAATAAGACTTGGCATCATCTGGCTTGTGTTCTTTTTATCAACTAACGTTGATGCTTGCATTTTTTAGTTATCCAACTTTCAGAAAATTGAACACTGAGTGCTACTGTTGCATGTTTTTCAATTTTTTTTTCCATTTATACAAGTGATCAAGGGGTTTTTTGAGTGAAAATGAAATCTTTAAAACCAATAGCACAGGCCTGTTTTTTATTTATGAATGTTGGTGTCATCTTCTTTGCATTAGAAGTCTGCATTAGCAACATCTTGGTCAGAATGTTGGTGCCATCTTCTATGCATTTAGAAGTCTGGATTGCAACATCTTGGTCACACCAAAGCAAAAGATTACATAGTTGCTGCTGCATTAAAGTTTCTCATATGTTTTACAAGGAATCCATGTTAGATACTGGAATTTATTGTTCAGTAACTTTTTTTCTCGAGTAGAAAATATTCAGAAAAATTGCAACCCCAAATTCAGTATGGCTCTCACTATACAGATGGAGATTCCGAGATTCACTCAATCTCTGGTGAGTAACAAATAAATTCTTATTCCCGCTTTCTTTTACTTTATGTTGGTGTCAAATTCATATTGCTAAATAGTGGCAATTGTTTTTGTTGTCCATGTGAATAGTATCGAGGGCTTGCGAAAGTTCAAGGTTGTTCAGGAAACAGCTTGCTGAGGAACATGAACAGGCACTTGAATTTGAGAGAAGGCGTCTCTCAGAGCTGCAGTTACCACCTAAGCCCCTGAATCATCACTCTTATTTTGGCTACTCAATGGATGTGTTGAAGCTCTCAGAAGGTCTGGAGTGTACTTTTTTTTTTCTTTCTTAAATTTTTGACACATGGGAGTCTAGTGCTTCTGCAACTAACGTTTGGTGGTCCATGCAATGCAACTGTTTAGGTCGCGGAGAACAGTCTGATTTTCCATCTGCAGAGCACGTCAATTACTTGCTAGATGTTTTTAATAGTGATGAAGAAAAACTGAGGCATATAACCACCACTTACAATGAGCAGGATAGGTAATATAACTACCACCAGCTATCTTCAATCATATTTTAGTGTTCTGATACGAGTTTTATCCCATGCAGCACCCAAGGACTCGATCTTCCAGAAAGTCCATTTGCAGCTCCAATAGGGAGTGGCATTTCTACAGTTATATAGAGAAACAAGATACAGAAGCAAGTACAGAGTTGTAGAGGACTGAATTTGAAAAAGACTTTCAAGGGTTTGATACTACAGGACTTTCTTTCTTTCTTTCCAAATTGACCTGAACTTCATCTGTCAGCTCTTAGATCACGTACCAACTGAAGGAGATAGATATAGTGCAGGTTCTTTTCCATTTAACTTGGTGAGGAGATTCCATGTAACTAAGGTTTTACAGTTTCTTACGCTTCCTTTTTTTTTTCTTTAATTAATGTAATCACAAAAGGCAAGCTAAAGAGAGCTTGTGGGTGTGGTCCTAGAAGAAATGTAATATATAGGCTGGTTTAGTTGAAGATGGAAGTAGAAAAATGTGCAGAGTTGAGAGAAAAGGTGTCCAACAAAAAGCTAATAACAGTTCTAAGTATACAAAGTCCTTCATTCTTAGTATTATTATCATCACCACCATTATATTATTATTATCATACCTCATTGGCCCAGTATTCATCATGTTACCTTATTTCTTTCTCTTTAAGTCTTATTTGTTTATTATTTCTTTCTAAAGGAAGTGGGAAGTATTATAGCTCTTACACACTAGGGACAGGCAAGATGCTCCAATCACTTTGTTTTTTTTTTTTAATTACATTAGGTATCCTGGCTTAGCCAGACTAATCTTAAGCCTCTACGACCTCACCCTAAGAACCTAGAGGATGTAAATATGGAATCTCAAGATCCCTCAGGTTACTACGTAGCCTGTAAATATAGTAAGGCTTTATCAAAATTTGAGTCTTATGGAGGAGGAAGCTAAGAAGTAAGAACTCCCTTCTTAATTATTACATACTCTTTTTTTTCACATATATATAAATAAAATCTGAGATACTTAGTTTGTGCACCGTGCATGGTTGGATTTGGATTCCCCTCAAACCTTTTCCTTATCTTAGTTTGGCTTTGATTTAAGTAGAAAATAAACTAAACCTCTTAGGGTGGTCACCTGGTGGTGTCCTAAGGATCCATAAATGGCGGAATCAATTTAGTTCTATTCCCCACCTCTAACAATAATCAATCATAATATCTGGTGAAGTGGTTAAAGAATGAACAATTGGATGATTCAGTGTCTGAAGAGTGTGGTATGCGTGCAATCATCATCATGTTCTTTGCTTGCATGGTAACGGTAAGCTTCCTTAGTGTGTCATCTATTTTCATCTTCTTTTCTTGAAAAGAATCTGACTTGATTATTTATTTATTTATTCATCATTTAATCTTTGTCTAAAAGGAAATGGTCAAAGAAACTGGTCATGTTCGTTCTAAGGTAGATTAAGCATGGAATGTTTCATAAAGTTTACCATCACAAAATCAAACAATCTCAAATAAATATCAAGTGATTGATTTATAACGTTATGAACTTAATTTGAATGCTCCAAAACCGGTGATATTCATATTTTGTTTTACAATAAATATAAAAAATATAAAATTTGTTTAGTGTCA
>JANKYF010000009.1:15619614-15634503 GCA_029829435.1 Erythroxylum hondense
GAAACTCCAAGACATTTAGGAGCTTTGTATTAAGTTAGTACTTTAGTTGGCCCTCCAAGCATATCATCATGGAGCATTTTCATGTATGGTTGATAGCACTTGTTAAATTTCCTTTGAATTGTAATGGCATGAAGCCCCTTAGCTTTTGGGTTGTTTAATTCGTGATTCGAATGATTATGCGTATGATAAATGTGTGCGAAAATGTATGTGTGAATCGACTTTTGTATGGATGTTGGGATCGGGTCCGACGTTTTGGGCAGCCCGACTTGGGCGTAGCCCGAGGGACCACCTCGGGAATAGGGATCCGGGGCTCGAGCCTAAAAAAAACAATCAAAATTCATCCAAAAATGGTAACCCTAAAAACCAACATATAAATCACCCATTTTATAGCTTTGAACACTCAAAACAAGAATCAATCCACTAATCAATAGGAAAGAGGCTTAAACTTACTTGATTTAGTTCTCAAAATCCTCAAACTCATCATGAATTCACCAGAAACCATTTCTTCTTCTCCTCTTCTTCTTCTTCTACGGTTCCTCTTCCCTTTTTAAATCAAAAACCCTAATTTCAACTATTTATACCCTTACCAATTGTGAAATGTCCATATCGCCCATTCCTTTAAGCCTTAAGACTTATAATCTTAAGTGTCATACCCAAAATGCCCTTATACAAAATTCTTTTAACTACTATTACAAGTTCGAAAATTCCAACTCTTAAGGACTGAATTGAAATTTCAAATCTTTCAGAATTTCGCACTTTCATACCTATCAATTTCCAATTTAATCAACTCATTCACTTTGACTTTCATAAGTCTCTCCAAAATTCAATGTCTCAAGCTAAAACCAAATTCCTAAATCATGTCTTTAATTTATAGAATCAAAATGACAGTCATTTTCTAATACCGGAATCTCATCGGTACTCACTTAGCAATGTTATACAGAATACACTTAAATCATTCCCATTTCATTTTTCAAACACAAAAATCACATTTTTCACTAAAATTCACTTATAGACACATATGCCGGGAATTGTCACGAATGCAAGTACAGTCATGTGCATTTGCAAAATTTACCAATCATATCCATATAGAGGCCAATTTATGCATGAATAATACACACTCACAATCCGATCCAAAACTACCATTTTATCCTTCCCATCAGTGATGGGATGTTACAATTCTCCCCTCCTAATAAAAATTTTGTCCTCGAAATTCACTTTGACACTGAAAGAAGTAGGGGTACTGTTATCACATTCACTCATTTATTTTTCATTTCATCGTTCTATTAGATGTTCCCTTTATAACATAACAATCGCCGTTATTAAAAGGTTTCTAAATTCTCAGTTTAGCTATCATACCATGTCAAATATATCCCTGTTGAGTTTCAGAAAATTCAACTCATTAATACCAATTTCAGCCTCATATATATATCACTTTAACAATCTGATCCCCAAAATCACTTAAAATGCCAAAGTCCCATTTTTGTCATCGTTTAATATGAACCACTTTATGTCACACTTAGTTTCCCTTATTACCATGTGTCTCATCGAAATATGCATCAGTAATCGCACTCTGAACCTTCACATCATTTTCCATATAGACATAATAACCACTTTATTTGGATTTTTAAAACACATTTCACTTACTACTTCACTCGCTAGTGGTATCCCAAATTGGCTTTGACTATAACTCAGGGTGACCCAACCTTTTCGTTGTTTTACCCAGAAAATGAAGATTTTGCCCGCAGTCACTTTACACTATACATTTTATACTGAAATATTTCAGGCGTATAAGCCTCATACTTTTTCCAATATTCCCAATTATTAAGGGCTCAAACATATATATATTCACTCAGATCGACATTTTTAACCGTCAATTCCTCTTTTGAGGTCCACTCACAATGACCTCTCTTTATTAGTTCGCACATATATATTATGCCATCAAAAACCTCAATTCCACAGTTCGGGCTTTCCTAGTACCTTTTTGCAAAACCGACGTTACCTTTCCATAATTCGTACGTTTTTTCCCCTTTTTCCACTTGATTGGGTACTCTAATGCCCACATACGTGGTACTCCGCTATGCCAAGCTCTATTTGATACTACTGATTTGAACACTAACTTTATTAGGACAGTCCCTCTACACATCATTCAATCTTTTCCAATTCCCATCCTTCTTAATCCCTACTAATCAGTCTATTCTTACGTATATCAACATTTCCAATTCCTCTAAACCCATTACTAGCACGTAATCTTTTGAATCATGAATCCAATTTCAGCTCATAAGACTACAATTGTCCCAAGTACACAAAATCAGTTTATTATTGCAATAGATTGCATCTTAATTTCTCATGGGAATTTGTCTTAGACAGCATAGTCGGGAATTTCTCTAAAGTTCTTTTTACTATACTCATTAATGCAGATACATATATCGCGGACACTAATTCGATGTAATCATAAACTCTCATGATATCATGTTGCTTAATAACACCAATAGATATAACCTCAAACCCATTGTGCTAATATTTAGTTCTTGATCTGTTTGTTTTTACCAGTTAGTCCCCATATTCACTCCAACTACAACGTAATTCCCTGTATTGGAAAAATCCCCCATCAGAGATACTTTTTGTAGTTCACAAATATATTCCCACAACCTAGGATGTGGTCCAAAATCATTTCACAGTCACAAGAAAGTCTCCTCGAATCGCTAAAAATCTTTTTAATCAGTCAAATACCTTATATCAACAAAACTATATACACATTCCCCAATATCCTGTCATCTCAGTACACAATTCTCTCCATTGCATCAATTGATTCCTTTCTAAAGCAAATCTGATTGAATCAAGCGAGGGCCCTGACCTCTGGACAATGGAAGAACTACCAAATTCCATTGCTGAATCAATAGAAAAACTTACGATCTCAGCTACTGGTCATGGAAAGCCTGCCTTCATTGGTCATAAACTCAATTACCTAGCTTCCTGACCCTATCACAGTAATTTCTTGATAACCACATTAATACTATTTCTAGTTCATTGTCAATCACTTATTGCCCATAAATACTTATTGGTCATTATTAGTATATCAAGTAAATCACTTTTAACATTTCATGCTACCTTCACAAGATCAAATCATATCATGACTTCTCTGATCAATGCATCCTCGTTACTAAGGTTCAGGGGAGCATTAAGCAATTTCTCACGCTCAACATTCTGGTAGATTCTATCCAAAATCCTTCCATCTTATTTAGAGATAAATTAATATCACATTTCCAATCATTCACTAGAGTGCATTCACCCTTCTCCCATGAATTACCATCTTTTTCATAAGGAAATGCATAATTACAATTCAAATCGAAACGCATATTTTATTGTCTCAATAATAACACATCATGTATCACGTTGCATCACTTGCAAAATTTTGTTCCTATCATTTCCCCATCCATGTATATTCTCAATCAACTCACAATTATAAATGCTGAAGCATCATGGAATGTAATCTCATTCCCACAGACAGAATATTACGTTATTACATAACTTTATCACATTTCCAATCCACATCCCATTGAATTATTTCTTTTGACCAGCTTATACACTTTAATCACACTTCACTTATGGTACGATATCAACACTAATTCAACGAATCTATATCTGCCTTTTTCTCATTTCTACATATCCCATTTTATCAGACATACTCATCAGAATCATAATTACCCAGTCATCCCTGGGCTTTTGATCACACATAGACATATTCTTATACGAACTCATTAACTCTTATCACTTTTAACCGATATCCCTCTCATGTCCAAATGGACCCTTCCAAGGTATCAAAGTTTTCGTTATCTTTCAACCCAATTTATACACTTAAGTCCCATTATTCAATTTGATATCACTTCTTTCCTAAATTAGCCCATGCCACTATCTTCACATTCATATCACATTCAAGGGTTTATAACCACAATACAGTACGAATATCATTAACAATCTGTAGGACCTCGGCCTCTCGGACCTCGCATCCTCAAAAGGGCCTCGGCCTCTAGGGCCTCGCGCCCTCACTGTTTTACTTTTCCTATTCCCAATTGCCCATAATCCACATTGGCTCATATGCTGATATATCATTTCTTTTCTCACTCGGAAATACTTAACACTTGTTCATGCATATCACTCATACCCATAGGACTCAGACTAGGGATCAGTTGCCAAGGTCTGCTATGACATGTTTTTACTGTATATGATTTGACCTATCTTTCAGAGAATGCCCAAGTAAGTTCGTACTTCTGGGCTGTGATACCACCTAAATGTAACACCCCACTCCCGTAAGGCCCGAACTCGACATCGATGGTGATATTCGAGTCCGAGCCCCTGCAAGGGTGACGTGCTACATCACTCACTCAAATCACAGTACACAATTGTTTTTTGAAACAACTTACACTTACAATTTATTGTGCGGAAAACCATTTACAAAACATAACTGGTAATACAATGACCACGCGGCTCCTTTTTTTAAAAAACACGATACTATGGTATCAAAACCTCACACTACTGCAGACGCAACTGATCCCGTCCTCCTCTATCACTCTCAAGCGATCACTATAAGCCCGTTGTCTAACGAAGTATTCTTCCGAGCCCTAAAAAATAATTGCAAATTTTGGGTGAGTTTTGCGAACTCAATGAGTGACCATCATCGATGGTCTGCTCAAATCATGCTATGATACCAATGTATAACATATATTCGCATAGCTGCCTAATTGATCACAATTCACATACATCTATCTTTATTTCACACTTTCACAATATTGCACAATCATACATCCCATTCTTGATACATACATAATTCACTCACTTTTCACTTATTAATAATTTGTTGTGACCGACTGCCTAAACTGTCCCATTAAAGGGGCTCATTAATTTCTGTCCCTTATCCGATAATGGATACAGGGCTCAGTAATACATTGAACCTGAGGCTCTAATCACTTATAAGCTCCAAGCTCATCTTCACACGTTGAGCTAAAAGCTCTGATCGGTGAAAACTCTGGTCAACAGCCATTATAATTCATACAACACAAGGCATATCACTATTCTCTTAATTTCATAGTTATAAAAATACCCCATGATTGTTATCACATCAGTAGATGGCAATTTACAGTACATTCAATCAACTATATCAAACAAAAACCGTAAGTAACCCCTTTTTTTCAATTTAAAACAGTGTTGTGACCGAGCGCCTGAACTGTCCCTATAAGGGCACATTTATCGTTGAGCCATAGGCTCTGAAATTGTCCCATTAAGGACTCATTAATCGTTGAGCTAAAAAGCTCTAAAACTGTCCCATTAAGGGCTCATTAATCGTTGAGCTAAAAAACTCTGAAACTGTCCCATTAAGGGCTCGTTAATCGTTGAGCTAAAAAGTTCTAAAACTGTCCCATTAAGGGCTCATTAATCATTGAGCTAAAAAGCTCTGAAATTGTCCCATTAAGGGCTCATTAATCATTGAGCTAAAAAGCTCTACTCGGTGACTGCTCCGGTCACAACTATCAATTTTCTATTCATGCATCCATATATGAATTTCATATACTACGATTCATCACTTTATTAAGCACTTATTCATATTTCACACTCAATTTGCCTATGAGTGCCACAATCACATTTATATTGCACAGTCAATCACATGTATCCTATTCAGTTATATCATAGGCAAGTAGTTCATAATTTCACGTACCTATAGCACTTCTATATCACATTACTACAATACTCCGGACCTTTTGTCCGGAGTTCACAATCAATACTGTCCCACCATCATACTCCAGAGAATTTTAATCACTAAATTATAACTCTTAATAAAATGAGAACCGTCTAGGTCACTCACCTGACTTTCACGCTAACGCCTGGAAATCTCGGCAACGTCGGTGGGTTGACGTCCCAAAAGTGCCTCTATCACAAGTCAAAAACTCAAATATTACACAATGTCCAAATCAGAAATAATACACATGTAACAATCTAACAATATGTACTATGCACTTTCGTGACATTCTGGCACTATCCCACAAATTTCCATCACAGCCTTTTCTCAATATCAGAACTCGATAGACACTAAAATCGTTCACTCTGTTCCAGAAAAATCTGAGAATTATTCTCCAAATAGATACGAACTATCTTTTTGTCAAAACCCCAATTTTACACTACACTTCCAGCAAAATTAAGAACTTTAAAAGACTAATTCAACACTTCCCTTTTTCATAAACGTATAGACCCTTGTCTCTAGGTCATAATAAATCTGAAATTATCTCATTTGAATATTGGTATAAAAATTTATGGCTTAAAAACCAAAATATAACTTGTCTGGGAACAGTAGCTCGCCGCGGCATGAAGAAGCTCCCCGCGGTGAAATCCAAACGCTCGCCACGGCGAGGGCACAAGTGTGCGCCGCGGCGTGTCTACGCCACGACGTGCACCGCGGCGTGCATACTCCCCTGCGTCGCGGTGTGCACGCTCGCCTGCGTCGCGGCGTTTGCATGAGCACGTCGCGACGTGCGAGCCCCGTAAGCCTTCCGAAACCTAATTTCTCAACAATTTCAATTCAATTCTTCCCACTTTTCAAAACATAATTCATCTAAACACTATAACATCACTCATATATCATTTTCCAACTTATATCAAATCCATACCATTCACAAACAATCAAGATTCAACCATAAATGGTAACCCTAAAAACCAAACATGTAAATCACCCATTCCGTAACTTTTAACCCTTAAAACAAGAATCAATCAACTAATCAAGAGGAAAGAGGCTTCACTTACTTGATTTAGTTTTCAGAATCCTAAGACTCTTCGTGATTTCATCAAAAACCCTTTTCTTCTTCTCTTCCTCTTCTTCTCCCACGGCATTCTCCTCCATTTCCAAACCAAAAACCCTAATTTTTTCTTTTTTATACTCTTACTTAATGTGAAAAGTCTCACTCATTTTCATGCCTATCAATTTCCAATTCAATCAATTCATTCTCTTTGACTTTCATACATCTGTCCCAATTTCAATGGCTCAATACTAAAACAAAATTCTAAAATCATGTCTTTAATTAGAATACCAAGTGGACAACATTTTCAGTACCGAAAATCTCATCGGTGCCCACTTTTCAATTTTATGTAGAATACATATAAATCATTTCAATTCAATTTTTCAAACACAACATTCATGTTTTTCATAAAGACAACATAAGCCGGGAATTGTCACGAGTGCATGTACAATCATGTGCATTTGCAAAAATTACTTTCCATATCAATATAGAGGCCATTTTATGCATGTATGCCGAATTACGTGTACAAAAACACAACCTGATCCAAATTTACTATTTTATCCTTCCCATCGGTGATGGGATGTTACAACCTACTTATAGGGTGGAAAGTGGGGGTGAGCTCGAAGGCTCGTGGGTAACAGTTTTATATTTTACAATAAATAAAAACATTTTAAAAACATTTTCCATATAGAAAACCATGTGTATGCAGTCATGAATGCATCACTCATATCAACTGGTCATGAACACATAAACATATCAGATGGTTCGGGTAGATCCAAAACAGAACGTACTACGCATTTTCACATAATGGTCTTGTGTAGCCGTGAACTTATAGGAGTCCCTGAAAGAACTTCATGCCACTAGCGAGCAGGCGGGAGAAGCCTTTAACTTTGTCAACGTGCACGCGACATAACTTAGGGGACCATCACAAACCCACATAACACATATTTCATGATCTTGTAAGCTTAATGCCCAAAATGGCCCTTCTCTTGAAAACTTGCTTTTTCGTATACTTGTTATATCTTAAATCATTTCCAGAAGTATGGTTTCTAAATCATGCATCTTTTCAAAGAATCATCAAACAAATCATGTATAATCATGTGACACAATGTTACAGCATTTAGAAAATATTAAATGTACATGAATGAGGTAGTTGAAAAATCTTTTACTGTGATTTATTGACAGAAACTTTATTGGCTTATTACTTAACTATAAAAGTGAAACCCACCTTGAAGTCCTTGACTATGGCTTGCTCAAGTGTGCATCTCCTCTTGTTCCTCTTGTCTTTCTTGATTCCCTTTTCATAGACAAAAATTTTCATCTTCAATAGGGTTGCTATAATGGAAACCCACAAAGTATGTTCCATAAGATGGTTCTAGAAAACTTAAACCCATTTTCTAAGCTTCATGAATCAAAACCCTTCCCATATCTAAAGCATTAAAATGCTCTTACCTTAGATCTTCACAGAAAGAAGAGATGCTTAGTTCAAAAGAAAGCTCTTGATTTTCTCTACCTTTTTCCCTCCTTGCAAAACCTTTAAATCTCTCTAGAAAGCTTAGAAAAAAAAACCCTAACTCAACTTTCTTCCTTCCTCTCAACCACCGAAATCTCTCTTTCTCTTTCTCTTTGATTTGTTATTTCACTTTTCCTCTTCCATTTTCGTTTTTCTCCTTCTTAAGGAAGGAAACAACACTCCTTTCTTCCCATCTTACCCTTAATGACTTATAAAAGCCCACATTGCCCTTCCTTTAATGCCTTATGGTTTCTAGACTTATGTGACTTGCCAAATTTGGCCTTACACTATCCTACTACTTTAATACTTCCACTAACCCCTCTCATATTTTCTTTCACACTTTAACATAATTAAACACTCCTGATAAATACTTATCTGTCAAAACCTTGAAATCAATTTAAATCATGCTTATTCATTAAAAAAAATTCAGGGCCAACAAAAAGAGATGAATTAAGATGAAAATGATGTTGAAGTCTGCTGGACATGTATAGATGTAGTGTTTCCATTGAACATGCATATGTATTTTTGCCATATCTTGATCTATATATGTCTAAATGGTATGATTTTAAGTTAATATTAACTAGAGATGTACGGATATATTTTTCATGAAGGAATTGAAATTTAATTCTGTCTCTAAGAGTTTTAAAATTTAGCTCGACGTTGAGTTTGTGAATTTTGTCGTTGTTTGAAATAATCTGTAGTTTTTTATCATCACTTTCAGAATATTGAACCAAATTGCATGAAATTAGTTTCATTAGAAACTTAAGACGTAAATCAACAATTTTTGTAGAAGAGTGTTTTGCCTAAATCTTTCATTTTCCTTGTCAAAGTTTCCATGAAAGATTGACCCAAAGGTCTATTTTGAGAAGAGGAGACTTTGCAGTGCATGAATTTGGAGAAGAAAAGAGGGGTTGCACGATCGTGCTTCTTCACAATCATAACTTTTTGTAGAATTTTGGAAAATTATGATCATGCACAAACATGATTGTGACTTTTCTGATTCAACTTGAATCTGACGATCGTGACATTGAATGCTTGCTGAAGTGGACTGATGTGAACATCCTTCACTCTTTTGGTCATAACTTCTTCTCCCAACCTCCAAATGACATGATACTTAAACCATTAGACTCGTAACACATTGATCTGCATCTCTACCAAAAATTATAACCATATAAAATCATTCTGGATAGACTGATTCATGAATTTGGGACAGAATTGATGAGGAGTTCTGAGAAATGGTAACTGGAGTATTTTCATTGAACTTACTTTGGTATTTTAGGCATAACTTGTTATGCAGTCTTCTAAATGAGATCATTTTTTATTTGAGTTAAACTAGAGACATAGGAATACAATTTTTATGCAGGAGTCAAGATTTAATTCTGTCTCTATAATTCTAGATTCTTGAATTAAAGTGGAGTATAAGATACTATTTAAGTTTATGAATAGTCTTAATTATTTTAAATATAACTTTTGGGGTACTGTACCAAATTGAATGATCATAGTGTCATTAGAAATTTTAGAAAATGGGAAACACTTTTCTAAAAGAAAGGGTTGCCAAATTACTTCATTTACCTGGTCAAAACAATCATGGAAAATTGACCCCAAAGTTTGAAATTTTGGAGGTGATATAGGACTGAAATGAGAATTTGGACAATGTTTGATCTTGTAATATTGGAATAGCATTAGTGATTGAATTGTTGATATCAAAGTAAAAAAGGCATAATTTTAATGGGAATAAAGATATTCATATGATTGAAGTTGTGATTTAAGAAGAGGAGCAAAGTGTATCTAGTAAAAGTGAATGAGAAATGGGTTATTATGAGAGCAAGTAATGCTACAAAATGAAATGATGAGTATTTAAGTTATAAAATGAGAATGTGGATAAAATATGAAATTTGATAATATACCTAGGATTTTCATTGAAATTGCATTGTACTTATTCCATATACACACGTGTGCATAAATGAATGTTTATAATTGTGCAAAGTTATTAATGTGTATATGCAATCTGTGTATTGCGTAATTTTGATGTGCAAGATAAATGTTCGTATTCAAATGTTTCTAGATCATGGAAGTTAAAGCTAATCTGGAGCATACTGTGAGTCGACCTAGATGGTCACATTTCTTTGTTTGTTCTGAATTTCAATTTTTGCATTGAATGACTACGATTACAATTATTATGCAATGTGAATATAGTTGATATGAATGTGATTTTTTTATGTTGATGCTGGGCAATGAAGGTCCGAGACTTGATGCATAAATGTGATATTGATAATTGTATGTGAATGAGAAGAAATAAGTGTTTCTCAACATTTATGTTGAATGATGGACTACAATCTGATGATAAATGTATTCTGAATGTGAAGGTGTATATGAATAAGAAAAGTGATTCTCAAGTTAATTGTTGAATGTCGGACCAAGGTCCGATGATGAATGTAAAATTGACTGATTGAAAATATATGAATGTGATGCATTCCATTACATGAATGCATGAAACATAAAGGTAGTTATGACAGGAGTAGCCATCGAAAAAGAGCTTAAAACTCATATTGTAAAAAAGATCTTCAAGCTCAGAAAGTGCATAAGAGCCAAAGGCTCACTATATAAAATGAGCCCAATATCCCTAACAGATATGGGACAATCCCTGACAGATATGGGACAATTATCAATAAGTTCAGTATTCATAAAAGATACGGGACAGTTATGGACACTCGGTAACAACAAAGTAATAAGTGAAAGTAAATCTTACGTGCATTGCATATAAAACTAATATGTATGTTTTAAATGAACAAAATGAACTGTGTGACTGCTCTGAATGTGAATTATGAAATAAGTGATCAAAATGATATGTGATGCTATTTGATTATGATTGAAATAATATGAATTAAGTGATTACATGATCTGTATGTGTTTTGTGATAGAGTGAGCCATCGAGAATGGTCACTCACTAAGTTCGCAAAACTTAATTTGCAATATTTTTCAGGCTCAGAAGAATTACCTCGTTGGGCAAACGGGAGTATAGTCACTGCATTCAAGTAAGAGGTAAAGGTTGGGATCAGTTGACGTCTGTATTTGTATTTTCTTTTTTTGTATAAAATTGAGTATTTCACAATTTTTGTATCAAGTGTATTTGAATATATTTCTATTGTGTATAACTGTCCAATTGAAAAGGTTTGCAAATGAGAATGATCTTGAGTGTAATAATAATAAATATGATTTTGATGTTATGAAAGAAAATAATGGGCCCAAAATTGATTATTAATTTCTGTATATGCTTGTATTATTCAAGAAAATTATACTAAGTTTTCGAGCGTTTGACTATTCTAGCATGCCACCCTTGTAGGGTACGCACTCAGAAATCACTAAAGATGTCAGGTACGTGTCTTACGAGAGTAAGGTGCTACACTAATAGCAGAAAAACTGATAAGGAAATAGTGTGAAGCTTTTTTGGCCTATGTGCCAGACACAAAGGCAGATGGAGGGAAGCTAGAAGAAATTCCCGTTTTCATGGAATTCCCGGATGTCTTTTCAGAGGAATTGCTAGACATGTCACTTCCTCCGGGTACTGCTCCAATATCAATTCTGCCTTATAGAATGGCTCCGACAGAATTGAAGGAGCTTAAGAAGCAATTAGAAGAATTGTTGGAGAAAGAGTTCATTACGCCAAGCTCTTCGCCGTGGAAAACTCCAGTCTATTTTGTAAAGAAGAAAGATGGATCATTAAGAATGTGTGTGGATTATCGGAAGCTCAACCATGTCACTGTCAAGAAAAGATATCTGCTCCTATGCATAGATGATTTATTTGATCAATTATAAGGGGAAAAGGTCCTTTCTAAGATAGATTTAAGATTAGGTTACCACCAGTTGAGGAATAAGGAGTCTTATGTGTCAAAGACTGCTTTTAGAACACGATATGGGCATTTTAAGTTTTTAGTTATGCCCTTTGGATAGACGAATGCCTCTATAACTTTTATAGACTTGATGAATAGAGTCTTTAAGGCATTCTTAGATCAATTTATCATTGTCTTTATTGATGATATATTGGTTTATTTCAAGAGTGATAAGGAGCATAAAGAACATTTAAGAATTGCTTTGGAGACACTGAGGAAGAACGAGTTGTATACCAAATTCGACAAATGTGAATTTTGGTTAAAGGAAGTCACATTTCTTGGACATAAGATTTTAGAGTAAGGTGTGCATGTGGATCCGAGAAAAATAGAAGCTGTGGTGAAATGGGAAACACCTAAAAATATGGCAGAAGTGAGGAGTTTCTTAGGTTTAGTTGGCTATTATAGAAGGTTTGTGGAGGGTTTTTCTGTAATAGCAGCTCCACTTACCAAATTGACAACGAAGAATCAGAAGTTTGTGTGGACCGAGGAGTACTAGAACAGTTTTAAGGAATTGAAGAATAGGCTAACAACGACACCGATTTTCACCATACCTCTGGGTAATGATAGATATATAGTGTATAGTGACGCCTCAAGGAAGGGATTGGGCTATGTGTTGATGCAAGGAGATACAGTGATTGCTTATGCTTCTAGAAAATTAAAGCCTATAAGATGAATTATCCTATGCATGATTTGGAGTTAGCTACCATAATTTGTGCATTAAAGATATGAAGAAATTACTTATATGGAGTCATTACCAGGGTATTTACAGACCACAAGAGTCTTCAGTATTTGATGAGCCAAAAAGCGTTGAACTTGAGACAGAGAAGGTGTTTAGAGCTACTTAAGGATTATGACTTGATGATAGACTACCACCCAGGGCAGCTAATGTATTATCATATGCACTTAGTAGAAAATCGACTATGGCACATGTGGAGACAGTGTATTTTCCTTTATTGAAGGAATTAACCAAACTTAAAGTGACATTAAAGCAAGTCAAATTTGGGTGTATATTGGCTAATTTTAGAGTAAGGACAATGTTAAATGAGAAGATTAAGGAATTGCATAGACAAGATAAGTATTTGAGCAGACTCAGAGAGGAGATTAAAAATGGTAAACCCTCAGAAATAGAGATAAGAAAAGATGCATTGATGGTGGTAGGTAACAGATTTTGTATCCCAGACATGTTAGAGTTGAAAGATGAGATATTTGATGAGGCACACAATGCTCCTTATACAATGCACCCGGGGAGTACAAGAATGCATATATATTTAAAACAACACTTTTGGTGAAAAGGAATAAAGAAAGATGTTGTAGGATATACTAAAAGATGCTTGGTGTGTCAGCAAGTCAAGGATGAGCACTAGGAAAGCTTAAGCCTTTGTCTATTCCTGAATGAAAGTGGGAGAAGATTACGATGGATTTCTTAATGAGATTGCCAAGAGCTAGTAGGAAGTATGACGCACTATAGGTGATTGTGGATAGGCTAAGCAAGTCAGCACATTTCTTGCCAATTAAGCAGATAGATTCTTTGAATACATTGGACAAGAAGTACGTGAATGAAATAATTAGACTTTAGGGAATTCCGAACTCTATAGTTTCTAATAGAGATCCCAAGTTCACCTCCAGATTTTAGGAAAGTTTACAAGAGGCTTTGGGAACTAAGTTGCACTTTGGTACATCTTTCCATCCACAAACTGATAGACAATCAAAGAGGACAATACAAAAATTTGGAGGCCATGTTGAGAGCTTGTGCTATGGATTTCAAAGGCTCATGGGATGATCATTTGCCTTTAATCGAATTTTCTTACAATAATTCCTATCACTCGAGAATTCGCACCTTATGAAGCTTTGTATGGTAGGAGGTGCAGAACTTCTATTTGAAGGGATGAGGAAGGTGGAAGGAGACTTGTGGGGCTCGAGATGGTACAAGTTATAGTTGATAAGATTAAATTGGTGAAGCAAAGACTCAAAGAAGCTCAAGATAGAATGAAGAGCTATACGAATGCACATAGGAAAGAGATCGCATTTGAAGTTAGAGACAAAGTGTTTTTTAGAGCTTCACTATGGAAAGTTAGTCCAAGATACATAGGCCTTTATGAGATCATCGAAAAGATTGGGCTTTTAGCCTATAAGTTAGCTTTACCACCAGAATTGTCTAAGATTCACAATTTCTTCTATGTATCGATGTTGAGAAAGTATCGATTCGATCCTTCGCACATACTTCAACCTTTGGAGATTCAACTAAGAGAGGATCTGACTTATGAAAAATAACCAGTGGAGATTTTGGACTCGAAGGAAAAAGTTTTGAAAAACAAGATCGTAAAACTGGTTAAAGTCTTATGAAAGAACCATTCTACAGAGGAGGCAATATGGGAGCCTTTGAAAGCAATGAAGGAGAAGTATTCACACCTTTTTACGGACTCAGGTAAGAATTTCAAGGACAAAATTCTTTTAGGGGAAGAATTGTTGGACCCTAAAAAAAATTTCAATTATTATCGATTTATTTGTTTAATTATTTATTTATGATTTATTTGATTATCTATTTGTTTGATTACTTTTAGAATTTAGTCATTAATTTAGTGGGCATAAGTAGAGATTAGAAATTAGAAGGAAAGATTATAATTAAGTTAGAATTAATATGGTGTTAAATGGATTAAAGGAGTTAGAGACATAAAAGACAAAAGAAAGGGTAGAATTGGAAGAA
>JANKYF010000009.1:15650083-15661226 GCA_029829435.1 Erythroxylum hondense
AATTTTTAAAAATTTTAAGGACTATTTCATAAATTTTAAAAAAATTTGAAACGGTACCCGGTATCAAACAATACCGGTAGAGTTCCGTTCCAGAATTCAATCCAATACCGAGTTCGATACGGTATTCATAACATTGATTAAATATTGTGGCTTAAAATCTTTCAGAAACTATTTTCTTATTTAGACATCCAATACTAATTGTAATAATTACATGTATTTATTTGTAATAGTTTGGACTTTTGAACGAAAGAGACTGATTGGTTCTGTTATAACAAAATAAAAACTGAACATGCTACTCATATAGTGATTTTCTCCTTAAACATCCCATGATAAAGTGACTTTCCAAGCTTTTGAGTTACGATCGGTCACACGAAGGAATGAATATATATAAATGGTGAATGAAGTGCTTTCATTCCATTTCTTTCTTTCTCTTTCAACCTCACCCCACTCCATGCATGCATGTAGGCTGAAGCACCTACCGGATATGATATGATTGAAACAAAACGACGCCGATCTCGAGGCACCCATAGTATATAATATATGTATTTTACAATTTTGAAGTAAAGGTTGCCAGGCCTGAGAAAAATTGCAGGCCGGACTTTAATAAAAACCCAAAATTTGTACGGTTCGATTTTTGAAAAAGAATTTGCACTCAACACCAAAGTTCATCTCCTTTTCTTCTCGGAGAACCCCGTCAGTTTTCAATCATCTTCGATCTGTAACAATCTCTTTCCTTCTTCTTTTTAATTTTTATCACGCACATTCACGTGTCTCTTCTGGGTCGTTCTTCGTTTTTCTTGAACCTGTAGATTTTGTACAAAGTTTGGGTCTTTTGGTTCCTATTTTTCTCGTGGGCTTGGACCTATGATCTTCTTAGTTTTTTTTTGAGGTATTTGAATTTGTGTTCAGATACATTTTAGGGTTGTGCCATTTGGGGTTGCTGGTTATACATGAAATAGGTCAAGAACTTGTTGTGTTTCCTACGCATTTGTGTTTGTAAATTTTTTTTTTGCACTAACAGAGTCTGTTTATTGAATTTGTGGCGGGGAAGAGGATTGTTGAATTGGAATTTGTTTTTTTATTTTTTCCCCTTTTTCTCGTTCTTGATCGCCTCAAGTTTTTCCTTTTGTTTTTGGGGGCCTAACTTCGTTTTTCCATTTGCCGTAGGGGAAGAAGGTATTTTTGAAGTTGTTAGTTTAGGTTTTTGCTCTTGTTTGGAAAGTTGCTACTTTTCTTTCTTTTCAGTCACTTGTTTGTTTGAATGCTTAGTTGACCATGTTTCCTTCATTTGCTCCAATTTGCTTGCAGGCTTTGTCAGGAATTCTTTTTAGTACCTGGTATTACATTTTTAAAAGTTGATTATGGCGGAATCAAGCTCAGTTGATGTAATTCTCGAATATTTACGAAAGAATGGCTTCGCAAGAGCTGAGGCGGCATTGCGCAGTGAGCTCGGTAGCCGTCCTGATTTGAAAGGGTTCCTCCAAAAGCTAAGCATTGATGACAAAGACTCATGGAAGTTAGTGGAAGACAAGAACGGGAACAAATGTGTAAGTGAGAAGCAGGGATCAAGTTCACAAAACAGTGGTGAAATTTCCAAAGAACTTATTGTAAAAGAGATAGAATGTGGAACTGATAAAAATGGCTTTAAAACAAAATGGCAAACATCTGCTTCTATTGGGGAACGGGATAGCAAACCTAATGAGGAAATTGGGGTAATTGATTCTGAGGATACTGTTCTTGATTTATATTCATGGAATTTTAAACCTACTAATGGTTCTTCTGGTGCTTATCAAAACGATGGAGGTACTCGTGCCCCTAACTTCTCTGCCAAAACAAATATGAAAACTGGAGAAGTTAAAATTTCCAGTGAAAAAAGAAGTTCTTGGAATGGAAATGCTAGTACCAGTACTAGTAATCCCAATGTGGAGTTGAAATATGAAAGGTCTGAATCAAAGGAACTTGACCAGCAACATAAGACTACTCTTGCATCGTCGACAGATGTCATATGGTCTAGAGGGGAGTTGCCTATAAGTTCTACAGATTTATGGAAAGACTGTTCTGTCAAGACTGTTTTCCCGTTCCCTAAAGTGGACGAGTCAACCAGTTATGATACAAATAGTCCTTTGGAGAAAAAAGAAGAAAGGAGAAAAGCAGAAAATGGTGAAGTTAGAGTGGCTATCAAAGAGCAGGTGGATGAGGTTGGAAGAGCTTTGTACTTGGGAAAGTCACAAGGTAGTAGCGAGCCAATAAATTTGAGCAGTTTTGATTTTCCACATGCATCTGATAACACGAGGGAAGAATTTCCTAGGCTTCCTCCTGTGAAACTCAAGTCAGAGGAGAAGTTAATGAATGTCAATTGGCAGGAAAATTTTGAGCGTGAAGGGCCAGGGGCAAAGCTTGGCACTGCTGATAATGCTTTGTTCATAGGGTCATATCTTGACGTCCCTATTGGACAAGAAATCAGCTCTTCAGGTCAGTGGACTTTAGTTTCGACTTATTTCTTTTTCATTGTCTTACTGTGACAAAACTTATGTTTTTTTTTTACTCCTTTACACTTGGGGATGCAAATAATGGATTTTAGAACAAAATATAGGGAAAATCAGTTGTCATCCATCATTATTGAATCTCTTTTAACATCTAAGATCTAGCTATTATGAGCTGTTAGAAGTGATAATTCTTATTTTCTGTTGAAGGTGCCTAACTTGTTTAATTAGCCTCTTAAGAACTCCTGTGGTCTTGTGCTTTAGAACTACTGCAGCCTTGTTCTTGAATTTACGGAAAGGGAACTTAAACCCTTTTAGGGTCTCTTTTGTGCACTTGATTTGAGCGTAAAATAGTGTGGTCTTGTGTTTTAGCATTACTGCAGCCTTGTTCTTATATTTATGGAAAATGAACTTAAAAACTTCTAGGGTCTCTTTTGTGCACATGACTCAAGCATAAAATATTGTAGAATATAATAGCATTTGATACAACTTTTGTTTGAGAGAGAGAGAGGATGATATGCTTATGTTACTATATTAGCTTGATTTGATTAGTAAGACAAAATTATGCAAATTTTGAGCGTGCAAAAATGATAAAAGCTTGTTTTCAAGTGAGCTAATAATCAAGCTTTAAATGACCTTGTAAACAAGTCTTTAGATGAGTTTATACCCTAGTTTCTAGTTAAATTTGCAAATGAATTGTTCATGGTCCTAAATTAGTCAAGTACAGCTTGCTAACTAAGGAAGCCTTAACTAGAACACAAGTTACCCCTTTATGTATATGAATGATCCCCAAATAAGATGTTACCAAATTGAACAGCTAGCAATTGGTGATGGCTCAAATGAGATGTGGTTTTCATTAATAGTTAATTGTTATCACATTTTTGGGTGATGATGGTTGGCAAAAATTAAAAAAAATGTTTAAAGCTTAATTGTTTCTGTTTTAGTGTACTAAGGAAGCAGTTGCGTTTTCATTATCCATTTGGCTTGCTTGGATAAGCACAAGTTATTGCATTGAGAAGTGACAGAAATAATTGGACTTGAAGAGCAAGCAAGATACCTGCTCAATTGTTTCATAATTGTAGGATAAGGAGAATTGTCTTTCTTGTCTTGTTTGTTGTGTAGATCCTTTTCTACCCACACCTACTCTTCAAGAGTTTAAGACTTTTGTGAAGTCAGGTAATCATCATGTTGGATGGGATTTTGTATCGTGAAACAAAGGCATTTTATTGCCTTCTTTATGGAGATCTGTCTATGAGAACATTTTCAACTTATAGGCAATCAATGCTGGATCATCTTGTTTCTAATGACTGTTTATCATGAGATTTTAGTCTATGTTTATATGTCATGCATTCCCTCTTTGATCATGGTTCTTTATTATGTAAAGTGGTGTTATATTATGTTTGTTTCATTGATTAATGTGGTGAAGGTTGTGCATTTGCTGATATGTCTGAAACTGGTGGCGATAATTAAATGGGTAATTTGGACTTGATGTCTTAGCTTGTAGTAGGATTAGTCATTGAAACTAATAGTAATTTTGGATGGAGGCAAATAATAGTTCATTCTTTAAGAATCAAACTTTTGGTATATGTTTTAATATACGACTCGCTGACAATTATGCATTCCTATCTGGTTCTCTGAGTCAATCTATGGGGGGAGAGAGTTATGGATAGTTTTAGGTGTTAATTAACAAGTGGATGGTTAAGGGCTCGAGAAGGATGTTTGGAGCATTTTCCGTAATGATTAGCATTTGTTGTCGAATTCCTGCTAGTAGTTGTAAGAAGGAAATCAGGAATATGAACATGGGTGATAACTTCACTTATGAGATCAAAACAATCATAACTTGCATAAATCTTAGTGAACATGTAAATTCCTTGAATGCCATTTCTCCTTAAGTGTTGAGATACAAAACAAGTGCAATTATTAGTGCAACTTGGAACTTCTATCATCCTAAATAGGCTTTACACACAGAATTATTATAGCATATTCTTATTTTATCTCTGAATTATGGTCTAGCTGCAAAGCGGATTGCAGGAGGCAGCTGGTTATCTGTAAGTCAGGGAATTGCAGAGGATACATCTGATCTGGTTTCTGGTTTTGCTACTGTTGGTGATGGGATAAGTGAATCCATAGACTATCCAAATGAATATTGGGATTCTGATGAATATGATGATGATGATGATGATGGCTACACAAGACAACCTATTGATGACGAGACTTGGTTTCTGGCTCATGAAATTGATTATCCAAGCGATAATGAAAAAGGAACAGGGCATGGAAGTGTACCAGACCCACAGGAAAAAGATCCAAGAAAAGATGATGATGATCAATCTTTTGCTGAGGAAGATTCATACTTCTCTGGTGAACAATACTTTCAAGGAAAGGCTGTTGAACCACTTACAGTTTCAGATCATCCAGTAGGTTTGTCAGTGACTGAAATGTATAAGAGGACCAATGAGAGTGATTTAATGTCTCAATATGATGGACAATTGCTGGATGATGAAGAGATAAATTTGATGCGTGCAGAACCTGTATGGCAAGGATTTGTCACTCAGACAGATGAACTTGTCATGTTAGGGGGTGGGAAGATCCTGAATGAATGTGGAGGGGCACGACTGCATGATATTTGTATGGATGATGATCAACGTGGCTCAGTGAGATCTATTGGTGTAGGTATTAACAGTGATGCTGCTGATATTGGCAGTGAAGTACGGGAAAGTTTGGTTGGTGGAAGCAGCGAGGGGGATCTAGAATATTTTCATGATCACGATGTTCGAACTGGTGGGTTTAGACATTCTCACCTTGACTCAGAGAAGAAGTATGTTGATAAACTAAACAGGGATAAAAAGAGAATCACAAAACATGATTATAAACAAGTGGTTGAGAGTGACAAAGTTGCTTCTACTCAACTGAAAAATCATACTGATGCGGGATTTTCTTTCCCTCCACCACTGATGGATGGACAAGTGATGCAGGCTGCATCTAGTAAATCCTTATGGTCAAACAACTGTGATGCAGTTATTGATGATGAAACTGATGAGTGTTTGAATGCTTTGATGGGAAATGATGTCATGCTTGCCTCATGGAATCAGAAGAGTAGTGATTCCTCAACTGTAAAGAGTCCTAGGGGTGAAATGAATACCAATACTATTAGATCTGCAGATTCTTCTCCATCTTCACTCTCAAATTATGGCTATGCAGAACAAGAGCATGACAAGAAGAAAGATGATGAGAAAACTGGCAGTGTGAGGGAAGATCCTGGAGCATCACTTGATGATAAAGAGGCTGCTGCTGTTCAAGAGCAAGTGAGCCAAATCAAAGCTCAGGAGGAGGAATTCGAAACTTTCAACCTTAAAATTGTGCACAGGAAAAACAAGTATCCTCTTTAGACTTATTTACTTGAAATGATAAATTGCTTATTTCTATATGTTATCACAAATTTATGCTGTTGGCCATTATAAAAATTGTGTCAATTGCAATACTAATCTCTCCCCTCTACCCTTTATCTGTGTATGCTTTATGCTTTTTAGTAATTGTTAGAGGTGTTATACCTCCAGGGTAGGACTAGTAATATTTTGTAAAACATGCTCCTTACGCTAATTTACTTTGTGAAAGAGGTGCCATGCTGAATTATAACCTCTACAATTTTTATACCTCCAGGCTAACACTAGTATATTTGGTAAAAGCATGCTCCTTACCCTCGTTTACTTTGTGAAAGAGCTACCATGCTGAGTGATGACCCTGACGAGTCTTAGCAACTCTGGAATTCTTTTTCTTTTATCAGTATTATGCTTTTTAACGAGTTATGCTTATCAGTGTGGTTTTCTGTTGTACTCTTCATGTGTCAGACATCTGTTTTGCTTATGTCATTTATGTGACATATTCAAGATAAAAAGTTGTTTTTCGTTCTCTTCTTCTCCCTGGATTTTGCTATCTTACTCTTGGCCCTACTTTGAAATTGAATTTTAACTTTAAAGTGTTGGATTAATTTTCCAGAACTGGTTTTGAGGAGGACAAGAACTTCCATGTTGTTTTGAATTCTATAATAGCTGGGCGCTATCACGTGACTGAGTATCTTGGATCTGCGGCATTCAGTAAAGCTATACAAGCACATGACCTCCACACAGGCATGGATGTCTGTGTCAAAATTATAAAGAACAACAAGGACTTCTTTGATCAGAGTCTCGATGAGATAAAACTTCTCAAGTATGTCAACAAGCATGATCCGGCTGACAAGTACCATATTCTTAGATTGTACGATTATTTTTATTACCGAGTAAGTTCTCTTTGCATATGTCATTAATTTTCTATTAGTTTATTGCTACAGTTAGAAAGAAAACTAAATGCCTAATTTATTTATGTTTCGAAGATATACAAGTACTTCTGTTAGTTAGAGTGCGAATTTGTTAAATTGTGGTCCATGCTTTGAACGATACCATAATTCGCAGTTTGCAAGCTTGTATAGTATTCCAAAGATTGTTCAAAGGTTGATATAAAGTGAATACTGGTTCCAATTTTCTTGTTTACTGTTTTAAACTTCTGAACTTAGATTTCAATTACGGTTTGGGTGTTTTGATAATTATGTTGGCTCAATATGTGTCCCGTGTTGCTAACTTTTTTTTTTTTAAGTTTTAAGTTGGATGTGGTTTTAACTCATTGAAACATGCTACATTATTTACTCAGCTTTGTTTTCTTTATGCAGGAACATTTGTTGATTGTTTGTGAACTTCTCAAGGCAAACTTATACGAGTTCCATAAGTTCAATAGGGAATCAGGAGGGGAAGTTTATTTTACAATGCCAAGATTGCAGGTTTGTGGGTACATGTTTCTGTTGTTATTGTCTTTACCAAACATGAATGACCTTCATTTGTGTCCTTCATGCAGTCAATTACGATTCAGTGTTTGGAGGCTCTGCAATTTTTACATAGTCTTGGCCTTATACACTGTGATTTGAAACCTGAGAATATATTGGTGAAAAGTTATAGCAGATGTGAGGTAAAAGTCATTGATCTTGGGAGTAGCTGTTTCGAAACAGACCACCTTTGCTCATATGTGCAATCAAGATCCTATCGAGCACCAGAAGTCATTCTGGGGATTCCATATGATAAGAAGATAGATATATGGTCACTTGGCTGCATCCTGGCTGAACTTTGCACTGGCAATGTAAGTTTTATTCGTTCATGTCATTTAGACAATTGTGTGTAAGTTGTCCTGCCTGCTACTCTCTCCCAACACCCTCTCCTCAACTGTTAGATAAGGGGCCATAACTCAATAAAGAAAGAAATATAGGCCCAATAGTATGTCGTTCACGCATCCATTGTCAACAGGGGGCTTTTAATAATTCTTTTCTTCATCTGTCATTTATAAGTGAACTTTACTTAGTGTATGGTGGTGCTACAAATTGCTATTGCATAGTTTAATAAAATATTCCAAGCTACAATTGCAGAAGAATGTTGCTGACATACTTAATATTAATGGTCATGGAGATGATAAACCTTGTTGTTATGGAGTCCCTGAGTTCTTTAAAGGATTTTTTGGGAATAGATCATTCAAATGATATGTTGTTGGACTTTCATGGTATTTGTAGGTGGATAAGACTCTAGATCTTTGTATCTTACTTTCAAAACTTGAGTGTTCCTCCTTGAAAGCAGTTTGAACAGTTCTCCTCTTTGCTTTTCTTTTACATTTTAAAGACTGGTACATGCAATCTCCATTTTACTAAAAGTCCCCCCTGTAGACTCCAGGAAATCAATGGTTCAGTAATTTCTTTGTCCTATAATTTGATAGCTATCTTGTTATTACTTCAATTCTTTGCTCTTTTTCCTAATGCATTCAGGAGAATGATATCTGTAACTGTAGCTAAACATAAGGGCATTTTGAATTTTGAATTTTCTGTGAGGATTCCCAAAGAATCTAGCAAAAGGAAAAAATAACCTTTTCCCAACCCTAAAGAAACTCTCAGAACTTCTTCAAATCCTTTCTGCACTTGTTTCCTGAGCCCCATTGTATTAGAAAGCCTGCTAAACGTAATTGTCTACTTGTTGCAATCTACTAATTTGCACCTTTAGTGAGTAAAAAAAGGTCTGTCTCTGCCAAGAATGTTAAGTAGTACTTAGGAAGACTTTGTTAAGAATCTGAAGGTTACCAAACGCTTCTTTGCTCAAAACCCCTGTTGACACAAACTTGTCCAACCATGATTTGTCTCGTTTCTAACTTTTGAAAAATGAATTAGAGCACTTCCTTTCCTTTTGATTTAGGGATGGTATCTTCAATTTCCAAAATCTTTCAGATCTTTTTGATTGAGGAACAGAAGAGTTTTCTCTATATAACTGCTAGATAAGCCATTTTGGTGAATATTCAAATGTGTTAAGACTTTGCTTGAACATGATCCCTAAAGTAGCTTTGTTTCTCAGGCTTAGGGTGCATTTGCAATTGGCTGTTATATTGAAACTTTACATTAATTGTGTGATGCAAATGTGCTTCATTTTGAGTATTTTTCCTTGAGGACTAATTAATTTGGAGATTTGTTTCATACTTAAAAAACTTTTTACATTATTGAAATTTATGTAAAATAACATTTTAGAGTTGGCTTATCTTCCTGTTACTTTCTAAATTGACTTTATTGGAACTACTTGATTTAGGTTCTATTTCAAAATGATTCACCAGCAACATTATTAGCTCGAGTTATTGGAATTATTGGACCCATTGATCAAGATATGCTCGCTAAAGGACGGGATACACACAAGTACTTTTCAAAAAATCACATGCTTTATCAACGAAATCAGGTAGTCTTTATGCTTTCCTTCATGTTTCCTATTCTTATTAAGGTTGTCTATGTTGCTAGAAAAATTTGCCAGCGTTTGCATTGTTGTTGGAAATTCCCTTGCCTTTACATGTTTTCTCATCCTCTAGTTTTTCTTGAGTTATATTCCTATGGATGGCGACGGGCCCGATCTTTCCAGGGCCAAAATGGGCCCAACCTTCCAAGCTTGAGCCTGGGTCGAAACCTGATAACTTTGGGTAGGGTCGGGCCAAAAATGCCATCTCTAGTTTCTTATATTCCTAATGAAACTTAGATTGTGTCAAAATTGGCGACTTCAGATTGAAATTGAATTGTTTATTTTTTTTCCCCTGTTACCTTAGAATTGAGCATGGTTTGTTTTGGGATGAGCTAAGCTTAGGTCAAGATCTCAGCCCCATAATTATGTGGAAGTTAAGGTACAAGCACCAGCCTTGTCTCCAAACCCAAGCCTGGTGCACCTGGTTCAAGTTTTTTAAACTCAAAACTGATATGTTAATCTTAAGTTCCTACTTTTAAATAGGGTTGAACAACTGTGAATTGGTGCTGATTGAGAATGAACTCAGCTTTTCACCATTTTTGGTAGCGCACAAATTCGCATCTACTTAGTGGACTTAGTTTAGGTCAGTTTGGATTAGTTTTAATGGGTATGCCCTCTTTGAATAATGCTAAATATTTACCTTTTCATTAATAATGAAAATAAACAAAAAAGATCGCATGTATCTTTACATCTTAAGGTCAACTATATATTATTTGCAAACAAAGTTTAGCATTAAGAAATTTTTAGATAATTTACATTTAAAATTTAAAAAACATCATACTTGAGTTAAATATCATATAACTATAGATTAGAGATCACCAACCTCTGTTTTGTCACTCACACTTGGTTCTATTAAAAACTATGAGAATATAATTCTTGTTTTTATTTAGCATATTGATCTATCGTGATGTTTTTTCTTGGTACTAACATCATCATCATCATCATCATCATCAACACCCGGTTAAAGTCCTGTTAAGGCACGGGGTCTGGAGAGGTCCGATAGTACGCAACATTATTCCTACGTAATAAAGAGGCTGTGTTTGGTAGACTTACATACAATGTATCATGAAAAACCTACAATAAACATGGATATGCGTAAAGAGAAATAAGGTAAAATAAATCAATAAACCAAATAAACATAAAAGGTATAAAAACAACTAAATAATAAAAAATACAACTCAATGAAAATAAATACTAAAGAGAAACCCTGAACAAGAGTAATATAGAGAAACCCCGAACAAGAGTAATAAATATAACACAAAATAACGTACCTGTAGAACATGTCTAGGAATAGCAATAAACGTTCAGTGAAATATGTACCAAAAGAGACCTGTACCGATCACGAAAGACCTGTACATGAAAAACTTTGACCATGCTTGTCAACACCTTAATTACATTACATAGGAGTCAATCTAAGCTATACACTTGAGAAGTAACATACTACACAATAAATGCAAAGGGGATAAGTTTTTGGTAAACCTACACGAAAGTGAATGTCCTCTTTCAATAGAGACCCTTAACCTGTAGCCTAGTACACCAAAGCTTTCTATTTCGGGCCAAGTCCTCAGTAAGATTTAACATATCAAAGCAATATCATCCAATGTGAAACTAAGTTAAAAAAAAATTCTGTTAAAAAACAGTAATATATTGGCTTGTGAATCAAAACTTTGAATTTCATTGTCAATATCATATTTCAATATTCAGGTTCAACTTTTTTTATTGGTGGGTGGGTTTGATGGATAAATACTACATCGCCTCCAATACTTGCTTTTTTGAGGATCTGTTTGGTATTGCAGTTAAATTCTTTTGTTAAGTCATCATGAT
>JANKYF010000009.1:15661693-15673245 GCA_029829435.1 Erythroxylum hondense
GAGAAGAATGAATTAAGATGGATGTGAGCTTTTATGGTATTTATAGGTATTTACTACAAACTTACTCCTTAAACGTAGATCTTGCTCTCTTGAGTTTGACTCACAGCTCAAAAGATTTGACCTTGGTCCCTGGTTCCAGTCTGTTTTCCTACCTTTATAATTGATTACATAGCCCCATGCCACTGTAATTTCCCATTTATTGAAGACGTTTGAATTTGCATGCATGCATGTGTGTAAAATAGAGAGATTTTAAAAAAGAACCGGCTTAAAGCTAAGAGATTTATACAGTTCCAACTGTGGATAATTGTGGTTTTTTTTTTTTGACAATAGTTGGTTGACCAAAAGGTCTGTATGTTTGTTTAAATTGAAGGTGATTGCCCTATGGAGAAAAGGGTGTATGCTGTTCATATTTGTACTCAAAACAAGCACTATGGGAAGTGATTTTCTATTGGGCATGAATGTTGTTTAAAATGAATTAAATTCTAAATGGAAATGTTCAGTCTGCAGTTCATCATTCGTCTTGTCTAGGTTCTATCACGGAACAGTTTTTTATTTCTGTAGTGCATGTTTCCTGAATTTTTACCTATGGCCTTGCACTTGAATGTACTTTATAATTTTCCAAAAGCTAGTCAGATGAGTGCAGTTCATAATTTATTCTGCAATACCCGTATTTCCTCAGGAGACAAACAGATTAGAGTACTTGATTCCAAAAAAGACATCCTTGAGGCACAGACTACCCATGGGGGACCAAGGCTTCATCGACTTTGTAGCTCATTTGCTTGAAGCAAATCCAAAGAAGCGTCCATCTGCATCTGAGGCTTTGAAGCATCCATGGCTAGTGTATCCTTATGAACCCATATCGGCTTGAATCGATTGGAGAGGAAAAGAAAAAATGATACCTAGGAGTTTCATGCTTGGCTGGTTTTGCTGGAGGAAGGAGACTGATCCTTTGGGGTGGGGCTTGACCATAAACATAGTTTGCTCTTCTGCGTTCTGGCATCTATTGAAAGGTGTGTTTTCTGATTCAGTTCGTGCTGTATATCTCCTTGCCAAGCTGTAATTTAATGAATGTAATTATTCACATTTTGTATTGTAATCTGGTGCATGGGGACCTTGCATTTTGTACATTTTTCTTAGGTGCTTTTAGTATTAGCACGTTGAAAAGATGGTTTGGTCTCCTTTGGCAAGTGCTCTAAGGTAATTAATAGGCTTTTGGAGATATGAATGGCATATTTCAAACTAAAGTTTGAACCTGTGCCTAGACTGGCAGATCGAAGACTCTGAAGATTGAAAAAATCCACTGAAGAGAAACAAAATCTTTTCTTAATAAATATTATTATCAAGTGTCACAAAGTGTCGTGTAAAATTTGTATACACTAATCACTTGAGGTTTAACAAAATTTAACAAGGCTGACCAAGTTAAGTATAAGAATATGGCTGCAGGGTACGTCCTTGATCAAATCATCATCTCGCTTCGCGGTACGTGTGCCATTTCTTGTATCTCTCATTTCCAGGTAGAACTGGTCGAAGCCGAGGTGCAGTGGTGCATTTCAGACAGCAACATCCTCTTAAATCCTTCAAGCAGTCCTCACAGCATCTGACAGATTTTAAGTGTACTAATATTATTCGATTTCTTTATGCAAAAAACAGATGAACATAAAATTCTAGTCCAGCAACCTCTAGCTGCTATATGACATATACGTCTTATGGCTGATGCCAGAGAGGTTAAAAGCCCCCGACTTTGGTCTCTCTGTGCATAACTTCACACAATGATTGGCTCACACAAGTACATTTAGATCCTTTAAAGATAGTAACTATTACTGATTATGCTAGCACCCTTCAAATATACCATCAGTAACGTATAAATCCTTTCTGTCACATATATGTTAAATTGAAATAATTTTGATGGCAAGTTGTGCGCAGACACTGGTCGATGCAAACGATAATGGCAGAAAAGAGAGGAGGAACTCACAGAAAAAGCAGGTTGCAGTTAAGGTTTGCACAGTTCCTATGCCTCAAATCACGGACATATAAACCACATATATGGCAACTAGCAAATGAATTGCTCTCTGCTGCCGCAACTTCGGCATCGTTAGCTTGAATTTTAACTTCATGATCGTAGGCAGATGGCGGAAGAGAAAGACGATCATCAAATACAAACAAATTTCCAATCCACTTTACAGGGCCCTCATTCTTGAGATAATGAGAAACCCCTCCCATCAAGGTGTACAAATTTTGAAAACCTTGTTGCCTGCATATCAAAATAGCAAAACTTATAAAGGAAATGAAATGAGGAAATAGAGCAAAAATGATAATCAAACAGGGGAGGAAAGACAACAGAATCGCACTTCCCCTACCACATAGTTCTAATTATCTTAATATTGTAAAGCAATAGTCCATAGTCTTGAGATGGCTTTTAAGTCATAAATTTGAAAATCCCAATAGTAGTCAAATTCTTTCCACATGTCACCAAGCTCAGAAAAATACTGGGCAATTTGGTTTGAATTTTTTTTCTACAACTCATACATCTGGGTATCATTACCAGATTGGGAATAAGTTTGGGCAGCTACATCCCAAAATTTCTGAGCTGTATCTAGGATAAGATAACCTCGTTGTGGTTGTATTGAGTTGATCAACCACGACATGATGAGAGGGTTTTCTACGTCCCATTTGCTGCATCCCGGATCAATTTCATCTGGTTTTATTTTTCCATTATTGGTATAACCTTGCAATCCCCTAGCCTGAATAAACAACAGGCAGGACTGCGATCAAGCAAGATATTGTGTTCCATCTAGTTTAACTGGACTAATATGTAAAGAAGGATTGTCATTAAAAGTGACATGTTCTTTCATAGACATAAAAGATTCTTCCTTCTTTCCACCAGATATGTCCATAGCACCATTGGACTTCAAAAAAGAATTGGTTTCGGCTGAAATAATACAAAGATATGGGTTGCGGCTAGGGTTAGCAGGATGGCTCTAATACCATGAATTTTTCAGAACCGGGAAATTTTGAATAGAATAGGGTTGTCGACACCTATTTCCTACACCTGTTAACCACTTATATGCACGAATTTGAGATAAAAATAATTACATAAATGTCCCTAGCTAAATAAGAAATATTAAAGAAATAAGAATGTATATAATTAACTCCTAAAAACAAAACCTAAAATCATGAGAACAGCTGTTAACAACCTCAAAGAAGCCTCATACAAAATTACATGACATGAGATCTTAGATGACATTATTTCTAATTTTAAATAAATCCCATAGTATCATAGATACATACCTAATGGATTGTAGATACAACATATTAGACCTAAATAAGGTAAATATCAAAAGGAAATGGTGAGAATGAGTTGGGTACCTTAGGATGGTGGAATACACATCGCACCTTATGCCTCCTGTACAATACATCAATATATCTGTCTTCTCTTTATCAATGTCTGCTAAAGGATCCGTAGATATGACCTGAATGGAAATGGAATAAGACTTGAACATCATCCATAGCATCACCATAATAAAGAGGTCATCAATATTCCAAATGACATTATATTTAAAAACTATGCTTCAGGATTGGACCACCGAATGCAGATATCACAACGCTAAGTTATTTGGAGAATTGGACATAAGAAAGATATGGTTTATCTGAAATAGAAATGGTGACATAGAAGGAAAGTGATTCTCCTAACATGTCATGACAAGGTAATAATTATACATTCATCTAGGAATAAGTTTGGGGGACCATCCACTAGAAGTTGATGACTTTATAATTCTTATTAATGCAAGTAGAGTGCTTTCTTTGCTACTCTGTGAAAACCAAAATTACTTTGACAATATCCATTACCTTCTCCATCTCATTCTCATTCTCATGCCATTTTAATTTTTCATGTTTCGGGGTAGTTATTTGACAATCATTTCATCTACTAGAGTGCACCCTCTGCATTCAGGTCAAAAGCCTCTAGCTAGATATCCTGCTTTCCCTAAGGTTTCATATCCCATGTACAGTAGCTATAAAGAAATCCTCAATGCAAGAGAAAGGTGTGGAAGGAAAGAGATAATTGTAAATAGCAAGGGAAAGAACAAAAGGGCAGAAGCAAATGTGTGGAACTCAAAAGTCTTATGTCAATTTTAATAGAGACAAATTTGAAGCTTGTTAAAATAAGGAAAATGCGAGTTCCAGTCTAGTCATTTGAATAGATTACATGCAATCTCTCGCCTATCCTTCAAACTATTAATTGATTGTCAGATTGTAAAATCTAGCTTCATCGAGTGAACATGGAACTCAGTCTCTTTTGTGAAGTAACATATCATCCAAACTTGAAGTGGACCTAATGTCCAAACCTAGAAAATGTCAAGTAGGTGCAACATGAGGAGATAGTCCCTAGATAAGAAAAATATATGTGAAAATCATATTCTTGTCTAACCAAAAAGGAAAATAGCAAAGTTAACACATAAAAAGATGTTGTAAATCAATTACTTGTGAGATATGTTGAGGAATATCTTTTCAGTAGACCCAATTATTCAATGGTCCAAACACAATGCATTGAGATAACAACAGGCTAGCATTAAGAAACCAAGTAACTAAAATTAAAACTAAAAATTTAATTAATGCCTAAGCATATGAAATTCAGCCTGCCAAATGCACAGACAGGTTCCAAAGTCATATATCAATCAACTAGGAACTATCATGTAGAACCTCATGTTCTCTATGTTAACAATCCTTGAAAAATAAACTGATAAGAACAGTCCAAGCAAAAGAGTTCAAAGAAATGGTAGGTTTGAGAGTAATATATGTCAAAAACTCATTAAACCTGATTGTAAGACAGCGTGAAAGAAGTTCTCCTAAAGCAGTCTACATCAGGTCGTTTTGCCCCATGAAAATGACCAATGTCCCACTCATAGCCTGTTCATTTGAATAACAATCATTTCATATTTCAATTATCACTAGATTGTAAGCATAATATACTACGGAACAGAAATAAAGAAGTATGTTGACACATCCCAATGACACTAAAATCAAAAACATTTTAAAAGGGCTATATGTAACAGTAATAGAAATGCATGGAAAACATAATAATCCAAGAGGGAAGATCCATACTATTTCTCACGTCTAGAAGAACAAAGCTTGAATCATGCACAGATTTTGATATGTCAGCTTTTTCATGTAAAGCTTGCAATCTTATTTTCCACTGAGATTGTGTCATAGGTGTTGCTCGCATGGAAGGATCAAGCAAAGGGAGATGTTGGATACCTCCTTCCATCTGGCAAAGAAAATAACATGTACTATAATTTGCACTTGTAATGTTAAAGGATTACATTGTCTAAACATAACTAATAGTAGCTTTTTGTAATCCCCTCAGTTCAAAAATCAAACAAAATGTTAACCCCAAGCTAACCTTTCACAAAGAACCTCAGAAATAACCAATTTCACTAGCCATAGACAACCATGAATCAGCTTCTAACCCATGGCTCAAAGGAAAATGTACAAGCAAGCAAGAAACATAATATAATTTTGAAGAAAAATAAGAAATAGAAAAGAAGTAGAAACAACACTTGCCCAATATGTCTGAGCAAATCTACCAATATGTATGTACAATAGTAAGTATCTAATTATGTTGCATTTTTGTTTCATATATATCTAAGAAATGAGAAAACATGATGAAATTCCTTAAAGTAACAATGCAGCAGTGTTTTACAACAATCAATGCCAGTATACATAGTACTGGATAACAAGTTAAACAAAACACAAATTCATAACTAACACTTAAGCTATATGCAGAAAGAATGCCTCGCCTGCACTAATGAGGGCTTATAACGCAACTTTAGTTTTGGGAAGGCATGTCCATTGACCGATGGAGATATTTGAACCAGTACATCAGAAAATCTGTAATCTTCCTTTAACCATTCAACATATGCAAGAGCATCTTTGAATGGCCCGCTGTACTGCAAAAACATGTAAGACATTAGAAGGGAGCAAAAAAGATTAACACGTCACATAGATGCTAAAAAGTTATGCATTCTGAAGCCTTTAACCACTCCATCACTATAATAAGAACTGTCAATCTGGCACATACCACAGAATCGTTTTCATAATTCCATAACACTTCAATACTAAATTCAACAAAAGTACAAAAATGTCAATTAATTATTTAGGTTATCAATTGATTTGGTTAGATGTTATAAAAAATGACCTTGTGGACATCATGTGAAAGTAAAATTGGGGAAAGAAGGAAGCATACCAGGTTATGAATGATATCACATTGTATACATGGTAACTAGTCTTTTGCAGCATGATACACAGTTTTTGAGAAATCATAAACTACAGATCTGGTACAGTGGGACTAAACAATGAGATTAACTTTCAGAATTGATAAACTGAGATTGTCCATGAAGTGAGAAAAGAAACAAACAGTATAAGTGGAATCACAATCAACAGATGCAAATCTTCAATGGCCTTACCAACCAAAAGGCCACTCTGCTTCACTTTCTTTTTCTAAATACAGAAGTAGCAACAGAAGAAAGTGCAATCAAAGCACAAATAGGAGGGAATCATTTTCAGAAAATACAATACCACATGAAATATTAGCAAACGTAAACCTTACAACAAAAATTGCAAGGCAATGTTAACATAGTTAAACCTTACAACAAAAATTGTGCGGCTTTTAGCGTTCCATCCAAAGGTTCTATAGACAAGATAAAACAAAATACTTAACATAGCAGCAATAAAAACAAGATGAAGCTCTGCGTCAAGATATGTATTTTGAGTTACAATCTCCTTCTTCATAACCTAACGCTACTAAAATACTCAAAAACGAGATATAAACGCATTTATTTTGACTCAGAAGCAAAGAAATACTCAAATATACCAATTCTCACCCAGATAAAAATTCACGTTATTTAGATAAAATTTGATGTAGAATCCAAAATGCAAAAAGATAAAGCGCACACAAGAAAGTAAAAAAGAAAAGATCAATGTAACAAAAGAAAGAGTACCTGGGCATTAATCCCCTGTTCATTAAGGTATATCCTGCCATGAATGTCAAGACCCTAACAACAAACAATTCATAAGCAAGGAAACGCATTGAAGAACAAAATAAACACACATATCTCATCATATAGAACCAGACCTCCAAAAAAGACAGGTGCTTGGCAACTTCGACGTGGGGTTCTTCAATAAGCACGAAGCGGTAGAAGTTGACAACAACAAAATCATTAGCAGGTTCTGAAGCACGGCATTGGGATTCGGTGGAAATGCCGGAATTGGCAACCCATACTTCCCTTTTCCTCCTCCCCCTCCTCCTCCTCTTCTTTGTAACAATTGGAGACAAAGGAAGGAGACAAGATGGAGCTGTGGGAGTCTGATAAGTCAAGGGACGTAAATGTGTGTGTTGGAAGAAATGAGGAGTAATTGAACAGAAGGAGTTTGTGAGAGATGAATGTGAAGTGGAGAGAGGAAGGGAGATAAGAGCACAGCAACTTGTCATCCTTTAGTTTGTAGCCTGTTCATGGCTTGATTCTATTGAACAAAATTTTACCATAGTTTTAATTTTCTCGAGTTCATATCATTTGGTATAAGAGGGACTTTATTTGAATATATATTCATTCCACTAATTTTGTTTTAAATACAATTATTTTTAAATTATAGCCAATTACATTTTATCTTTTAGATTACAAATAATTTTTATTGTTTTAGGTTTAATTTATTTACAAATATCTATTCATATTAAAGTTTAAGTAACAATTATGATTTTTATTGGAGCTTTTGCTCTTACATCTTACATCTTATTTTTTGATGTGAACCTCACCAAGAGTAGTAAGTGTTGGAAAATTAACGCAATATTAAATCTAAGCGTAGCGGAATAAATTTAAAATACATAAAGATAAAGAATGCCTTTTATTGAATAAAACAAATAACAAATTTTATACAATTAAAAATACAACCAAAATTGACTGCAATGGCATAAACCAACAATAAGACCCAGCAACTAGAATTGATAATTTTGTCTTAGAATCATCTAAAAGACCAAATTTATGAAAAGAACTTAGGTCTGTTGTTTCTATGAGCAAACAAGAACTTAAGTGAGAAAAAAGATTGTAAATACCACAATAGGAATAAGAAGAGAAGGTAAGTATAAGTTTAAATTATGCACGCCACAAGTTAAAAACTTGGTAACTTCAATAAAGAACCAAAAAGGAAAATGCTCTCAAGAATATTATTGATGATAATTCTATCTCATACATGCATAAAAAGTGTCGATGTATAAAGGAGGGCATAAAACCCTAAAAACCAAACTTAAAACTAATTATGAATTGGTTTTAGAAATATTCGACCTGCCTAAAATAAAACAACTTCTAAAATAAACTAAGTTCCCTAGTTTGCAACTATAAAATAGGAAATAAGTTAAAGATACGCACAAGAATAAGAAAACAAATTAAAATCAGAATAGGTAAGGAATCCCTCTAAAATAGGAAAAATAAGTCAAATAATTAATGTTGTCTCATCTTTCTCGCGTTTATGTCAAATTATCAACTTCCGATAGCCATAACTTTAGTTACAGAGCTTCAAATGACCTGATTCTTAATTCTTTGGATAAATAAAATTATCCTCAATAATTTGTAGTCTCGATCGACATGGAATTCTATAATCTTCTTATTTTTGATAATAAAACTTTTTTCTACTCTATTTGTTAAATTAAGTTCACTAGTCTTGAATTTGAGGATTTACTTAATTCTACAGAGCAACCTGCACTTTTAGCCTATATGCCTTCAATGGCCCATCAAAGTTTCATTACTCTTCTTAACTCTTACTCTTATGACTGGACCACTAATAATGCTTAATGGATTAGAATTGGATGTTGTACTTTTAATACTTTTTATTGATTGGATCAAGCAGTAGATCTTATAAGCTATAGATATGAGTTGTTTAGAGTTAACATGTGGATGTTTACTAAGAATAGTAAGTACATTGGATTGACTTATTATGAGACAATCATATGGATATTCTATTCCAGTGTTAATGATAGTCTCATCATAGTAATGGTGCAAGTATCCTTTAACTTGAGATGTTTAAGGATATCAAGGATACTGATTATGTGCTTTGACTTCATTCATCGGTGCCTTTTAGGGATTACTCATAGGGTAGTGATTGGGTACATATTGAAATATTCAGAGGTAATTAAGTAGCAAATAGAGGATTCACCACTCCTGATAGAATATTGGACCTCGTTTTTGGAGCCCAACATCGAACATGGGATCATAAAACTTGAGCATGGAGGGAGACTTAGAAGTTGAAAATTTAGAAGAAAAATCCTTCGGAAGTAAAGGCGGGCGTCGCCGTGGCGAACATATGTAACAAATCCCCTAGAGCCCTCGGGAATTTTACGCCGTGGCGAACCTGCAATTTTATTTTCTTCACGACGACCATTTGGTCTCACCGCGGTGAGTTCATCGCGCCAGCAAAAATAAAAAACTTCAGGTTAATTACGCCACAGTGAACCGTTGGCTTCGCCACAACGAAAACCCCTGAAGCAGAATCCAAAAACCCTGATCAACATACCTCAAATAATGCAAACTTAAGCTTTTTCAACCACTCAACCCCAACATTAGCTTTAGTAAATGCAACCATAAATTTTCCAACAACCCTCCTCAATTCAAACCCAAAATAAAATGAACTTATACATAAACACATGCAATTTCCAAAATTCGAATACTTTGTGAAAACGTGAAAAATAATAGACAACTCCAATCATACATTTCATTAATATTTAAAAGTAGAGTTTTACAAAGCTTTAACGAGCATTTCAAGTCACATTACATCATAATCCCAAAAATACATAGTTCACAAAAAGTAGAATTTCTTAAAATGCAACTAAAAATTTGTTTTACAAAAACTAACTTCAAAAGCAAAAATAAATCTGGTTGGAGTGATGCCTTGGCTCTTGACTACTCGATCTCTTACTTCTCACTTGAAGATGTGATGGAATGGGAGGGGGTGAGCTTAAAGCTCGTGGGTAACAAGTTTATAATGGAGAATTAAGCAAAACCATTGAAAATGTTCATTTATCAAAGAAAATTCTTATTAAATCATAGAATGCATAGTTCCCAAATTCACAACCAAGTCGCAAAAACACAAATCATGTATGCATCAACTTATTCACAAAATCATAAACACATAAGCACATCATAATGGTTTGGGAAGATCCAAAACAGAACGTACTACACATTTTCATATAATGGCCCTATATAACCGTGAACTTATAGGAGTCTGTGAAGGAGCTCCATGCCATTAGCGGGTAGGCATGAGAAGCCTTTTTGTCAATGTGCACTTGACTTTACTTAGGGGACCACCACAAACCCACATAACATGTATTTCATGACTTGCAAAATATATTACCCAAAAAGGCACTTTTCAGAAACATGATTTTCGTAAGCATCATATTTTCATCTTCATCTCATAATCATCAATAATTCAAGTATCAAACATGTAACAGTTTCTTAGATCAATCAAAAGAAATAAGGCAACAAGTATGAACCCATTTGAAATCATTTTATTTTCTTTCTTTGAAAGAAAAATATTCATGGCTTAGTAACTCTATTATAAACATGAAACCCACCTTGAATTCCTGGCTTAAACCTTGCTCAAAGATGTCGCTCCTCTTGATCCTCTTGCGTTCCTTGATTTCTTTAAACAATAACCAAAATTCTATTCAATTTGGTTTAGAAATCGGAAAGTCATACCTCAACAATTTGGACTATTTCTAATGTTGAAACAAAAAAATCTATGCTCGACTTCCATCCAAAAATTGAGATTTTTAAACACTGAATTTAGACTTGATTCCTCATACAATTTGTATACCTATGTCTCTAGTTTATACCAAATCAAAAATCATCTCATTTGGACATCTACAAAAAAGTTTGTACCCAAAATACCAAAACATGTATGTGTGGAAAAATGGACTTCGTCGCGGCGAAGTCAGAAGTTTGTCGCGGCGAACTTGTCCAGAAACTCACTCCGAAGACATATTTTGCTACATTTTTCATCTTTTCACTTCCCCCTTTCATATATAACCCATCTTAATACTAAACCATCTTATCTACTTCATTTCAACCCCAAAATCATTCACAAACACATCATGATTTATCTTTGATCATTAATCAAACAATAAAACATTAACATAAACCATTCATCCACAAATTCCTACACATATTCACTTTATTTTCACTTCTAACTAACCCTAATTATGCTTCATCCAACAATCAAGAAAGGTTAATGCTTATACTTACTTGTTTTAGCCTCAAGGTCTTCAAGTTCTTCAAGAATCTCCAAAACCCTAGCTTTTCTCTTTTTCTTCCTCTCTTCCACGACACTCACCTCTCAAACAAGACAAAAATTACTTCTTCTTCTAATTTCTACTCTTAATAATCATACAAATGTCCATCTTTTCCTCCAATGTAAGCCTTAGCCTTCTAACCTTAAGTGATCTTCCAATTTTGCCCTTATACATTCTTACTTCTTCAATTTAACTTACACCATACTAAACTCTAACTTAA
>JANKYF010000009.1:15762727-15777448 GCA_029829435.1 Erythroxylum hondense
GATATACATTTTCAAACCAAATATTAACATAAATTTTTTTAATAATAAATTAAACAAGATAATACTCATTTAATTTTATTATTTATTTATTATTATATTCTTTATCTATTCGACTGCTATAACCAAATATGTTACAAGTCTCAGCGTGTTCTGCTAATTTGAAATTAAACTTGTAAGAGTAATATAATATTGGAGTTATTACTTATTAGTATTAGAATCTCACCTAGATTGCATTTGAATTATACCAAAAAAAAATACATGCATTATAGACACTTACGCTTAACGTATGCGCCATTTTAACAAATTAATAAATACTCCGTAAAAACAAAAGTCCGAACCTGAATCGGGCCTCGACAATTACATTCAATCCCAGTAATAAAAAGTTCTTCGAGGGGGTTCATCTTATGCTTTTTATCACCTAGATCAGACTGTCATGGGTCGTTCTCGAGCAGTATCTCACTCTACCGATGACGACCCTAATCTCAGGTACGTACAGTTTTTTTTTTCTCTCACTTTGTGCTGTCTTCAATTGACGTTATGTGATCCTTTCTGCTTCAGTAGATCGAAGAGAAAAAGAACGGCAACAAATCCTGACAACACAGATACTGCACCTAATGCCGGTATGCTCGACATAATCCTGTGTAGATTGGGATTTTTAGGCATATGAGTGCACGCAGTTTACTCTGTATCTCCTCTAATGCAGTGTGTCAAGATTCGAGCGAAGAGAAAGGGGCATTATATCACTGCAATTATTGCCATAAAGATATCTCTGGAATGGTTCGGATCAAATGTGCGCTGTGTCCCGATTTTGACCTTTGTGTGGAGTGCTTCTCTGTTGGAGCTGAACTAACTCCTCACAAATGCAATCATCCGTACAGAGTCATGGTTAGTAACCTTGTTATAAAAGTTATCCTTTTTAGCTCTTGCCCTGCTACTGTGATAGGAGCATCTCGAATTTATAATCAATGGGACTTTTTACTTGAAATCCATGTATCTAAGATTGTTATCATCGTCTACAAGATGGATTATGTTATACATATTCAAAGTAGGGATAATCGCACTCCAGAGTGTTATACTATCTTTGATGCCTCTAGGAATGCATTTGAATTCCTGTATAATATAACCTGGTTACTATCGTATATTTTTGGTCAATTCAACCTGTTTCCTCATTTCCCATTTTCTCAGGTTCCTCAGCAATGTAATTAAATTTTTGGATAAGCAAGTGGGATTGCCTTACTATGTCTATGAATTTCATCATTGTTTCAACAGGATAATTTGTCATTTCCCCTCATTCGTCCAGAATGGAATGCAGATGAAGAGATATTACTTCTAGAGGTGTGCATGATCTCAAACATCATTCTAATATTTCTTGGTGTTTACTCATTTCTGATGCCGTTGCTGCATAGTTTCCTAGTTTATCTGAATATTGTTGAATCTGATTGTAGGGCATAGAAATGTATGGATTTGGAAATTGGACTGAAGTTGCAGAGCATGTTGGAACAAAGAAGAAATCACAATGTATTGATCACTATAATGCTGTCTATATGAATTCCCCATTCTTTCCTCTCCCAGTAAGTTGAATAGCGTAATAAGGATGATGGTTCCAATTGCAATATTAATCTCTCTTTGTACTCCATGGGTTTTCTGTTTAGCTAACTGATGTTTGGCGTCTTGGCATCAAGCCAAGCATTGTATGATGGTGATTCTTTTAATATTTCTATTGGTTTTATTCTTCAAGGACATGTCTCGTGTAAGGGGCAAAAGCAGAGAGGAACTTCTTGAAATGGCTAAAAGCTATTGCATAATCAAGAAAGGTTAGATTAGATTTCAATTTTATAGTTTCCTAGGTGCTTCTATATTCGAAAGGCAAAATTAGACAGTTTCTAGTGATATTTGTATTCCAATTGGATGTTTAGTGTTTTCATACCAAAATCCTCTGGGTTGTATGTATGAGTCTGGATACTATACCATGTCACTACAACTTCTCATTCTACTTTTGAAGTAAAACACAAATTTTTGTTCCCTGCTCCCTCTGTTTTACATCTTAAACTAGAAAAAATCACATAAAGCATAGGGTTTCTGCTTCTATTTTGGGACCCATTTGTCATGTTCTTGTAATTTGACTGGTCATTTAAGTAATCTATTTAATGTTCATGTGATAAAGAATACTGATTGAGACTTACATTCAACCCTAGAGGTCCCTGCATCCAGAGAGCTTATGCTAAAAGAAGAATCTACCTTTGCTGCAAGGGTCAAGTATGACTATTCATCATGGTCTCCTTTTAATGTTCTGTCAAAGATTAGTCCTGACTTCTGATCCTTGTGGACATTCTTTACCAGAAATGAAGTTCCAAGAAAAGAGGAATCGGCTCAAGAATCTTCATCTATCACAAACATAGGTGAAGCAAAATGGACAATCCTGGCATATAATTATTGTTGACATTATTCTGTACAGCAGAACTAGGGGGTCACTGCAAGCTTTATTGCAATTTTCTTTGTTGATATCAGAAGTTGGCTCAGTTACTCGATTAAGCAGCAGTGTCACACTCGCAGGTCCAGTTAAGGTGACCACCAACTTAGCCCAGGCTAATGATGCTGTCAAAGTGGAGGGTATAGTTTCATCTATGTGTAAATTTCCAGAATATTTCAATGTAGGAGCGATTCATAAAATATTAATTTATTGATCAGATTGATATATAGTGTTAAATCTTGCTTCCAAAACTAGTAGCTATGTGGGAGTTATATTTATTTTATTTTATTAAGGTTGCGTTGGGAAATAGACCTGATTTTTTTTGACAGATATGCATTTGTTGATTCGTGGCTTCATCTGTATTTTTCTCAAGGAATGCTTACTCTTAAGTTTTATCTAATGTAAACAGAAGGCCAGGCGGACAGGAGCACTGGAGAGAAAAAGCCTAGAATTTCTGGAGAAGGACCTTCCATGACAGAGTTAAACGGCTTTAATTTCAAGAGACAAGAATTTGAGGTTGAATACGACAATGATGCTGAACAGCTACTTGCTGATATGGAGTTCAAGGATTCTGACAGTGATGCAGAGCGTGAACTGAAACTACGAGTTCTACATATTTACTCAAAGAGGTACAATTGAAATCATATGAACAAACATGTGTTTGATGTTTCAATATGCTTAGCTTCTTCTCACGATGATAATGAGTTATTCTGATCCAGAAAAAGTACAACCTAGTCTTGAACAGTTGCTACTTGTGCTATAGGAAATATCCCCATTTCAACCAAGACACTAAGCCAGAGCTAGTTGCTCTTGTTCAGTGAGTTTTTCTTGAAAGTAGATCACTGATTGATGTTATGATGCCGTGAGTTCTCATGTTATGTTCTTCTGTGTAAACTCAGCTGTTAACAGTTTTAGCTTGAAAGTCTAAAAGGAAGCACTAGATGCGATTTTAGGTTACAGTTTATTTCATTATAATTAACTCATCCGGTAACCTTTTTAGGTTGAAAGTCTAAAAGGAAGTACTAGATGTGATTTTAGGACAGTTTATGTAGTTATATATACAACTTAATGTCAAGAGCTGATTTTTGGTCATGTCAACTATGTCCCTAATCAATGATAACTTGTTGACAGGTTAGATGAGAGGAAGCGCCGAAAAGATTTCATATTGGAAAGGAATTTACTTTACTCTGATCCATTTGAGAAGGATCTTTCAGCTGAGGAGAAGGAAATATATCAGCGTTACAAGGTCTTTATGAGGTTTCACTCTAGAGAAGATCATGAAGAGTTAATGAAGAGTGTTATTGAGGAACTTCGCATTGCCAAAAGGATTAAAGATCTTCAGGTTTGACACCTGCTTGATCCTAAGCATCTGTTTTCAATAAATAACCTTAGGACTTGGGGAATTGTGACCACACAGCAAGAATAACGTTTTAGTTTTTCAAAAATGTTTTTCCTCCTCCCTTAATAGCCTGGATTGGTAAATGTCACTTTTAGACTGCTTAACAAATTGAACTTTCCACCTTTGATTTAGTTTGCTGTTGAAAAAGGTTGTTATGTTTGGTGGTTGCTGATCACTTTTCTGGATTGAGTTCATTGAAATTTATCAAAAGTAATTTTACAGGACGCTAGAGCTGCTGGGTGTCAAACAGCTGCAGAAGCAAATAAGTTTATTGAGCAGAAGAGGAAGAAGGAAACCGAAGAAAGCCCTCCTGGTGGTAAAGTCCTGCAGAGACCAATTGTCCTGAAGGGGGAAGCTGATTGCAGTCCTCATGGAATTGTCAGGTGGCCAACTGATTTAAATTCTTTGGGCCATGAGTCATCTTCAACTTCTGCAAATCAAGCTCTCTTTAACCCCATAGAGGTTTGGGATATCAGTGGATTTCCAGGGGCGGACTTGCTCTCTGAATCTGTAAAATGCTCTTTCAGTTTTTTTTTTTCCGACTTTTATTCTCTTAATGTTTGTCAGTTCATCGGATCTTTTATCTTTTTCTCAATGCTTATGGGAGTAACGGCCTAAACTGGAAAGTCCTTGGTTTCTGTGCAGGAGAAACAATTATGCATAGAGATAAGAATACTTCCTTCACATTATCTTAACATGCTTGAGATTATGTCAGTAGAGGTCATGAAGGGCAGCGTTACAAAGAAGGCTGATGCTCATAGCCTTTTTAGGGTGGAACCGAGCAAAGTGGACAGGGTGTACGATATGCTGCTGAAGAAGGGTCTTGCTCGAACATGAGATTCAGTATCCAGTCGTTTTTGCAACCTTTTTAAAAGCTAAGATCGTCACGTTTCTGCAATTTGTTGTAAATAGTTTCAAGATTGGCACGATTCTACGAGTAATGTATATCTGATCATAGGCAAAAACTAGAGAGATTCAGCTGACCTCAACTTTACTGAAAATAAAGTGCAGAAACCAGATTTCCAAGCTCTTCCAAGCACAATTGGTGTGGGCTTTGAGGTCGTTTGGGTTTTAGGGTATCAATCCAAAATTTGACATAGCCGATATGAATTGAACTGTGTTTGCACTTTGTTTCGAATCTCCTGCCATCTTAGCATATTTGAGGACAAGAATTGTAGGCGAAGTAGATTTTGATTAATGCAACTGAATCACTTGTATGCTAAAATTTCTTCAGCTTTCGTTTGAGCATCTGTCTTAAACCTCCTGGAACTGGAAGATCAAACAATAAAAAACATAACCCTGGTTTTTAGCATGCATTGAAGTCAACTTTTGGTGATAACATGGTCTGTCAGAAATGCTATTCTTCTAAACAAATAGAAAGAATAAATACTTCTTGGATGCCCCCTAAATCCTCTTCAACTTTGTAATGAAGAAACTAGTCAGGAACTGTACAAATAATAAGAATGACCATATCTTATGAAAGCTGCCTCTCTCTTCGCTTCCTCCCCCATCTCCTCCTCGTTCATTAAACTTCACCTCCTTTTCGGTAAAATCTAAGGACGTGCTTGTATTAAATGGTTAGTAGCTTCAAAAACTCCTACATGCTATATATAACATCACATCCCTACTCTCTCTCTCTCTCTACTCCACCCCAAAATCCCACAGGTGTATCATGTCACCTGATGACACTGCCACGTGTCTCTCGTCAGCCACAAGTGCGTTGACATCACCCACTCTCTCCTGGAAGCTATACAAATGCTCCCCCCTCTCCTCTATATCCCATACCGTTATAACACCCCCTGCGCACATTAGCGAATACCCTCCATTTACGCACCCCATGACTCTGTGTGCCCGCACGTTCAACGCCCTCACGTTAAACCTACACACTTCCTCCCGTGTCCCCACCCTGCGCACGTTGGCCACGGCTCTGTTATTCACAATTACGTACGCCTCATTCCACACATCAAACGAGCTCACTATTGCCGGTCTCCTAAACTCTTCTTCATCTAATATCACCCCCTGGTTCCTCAGATCGAATACTATGTTCCTTGAACTTGTACACGCCACAGCCGATTCCTGACTCGTCACTCTAACCCGCCCAACAGATTCAGTCAACTCAGTTAGTAAGTGCCATCCCATCACTGCTTCTGGGTCAGTCAACGCTCCTCCGATAAACGTCAACTCTTCGGTGTTTCCGTCCCATATGTGAAAAGCTCGGCCCGGTACCCCGGCGTATAGTCCCACCCACCACCGCCCACACCCGGTGAAGTCAACCAACACGCCGTCTCTGACCACGTTTCCGAAGTAGACCCTCCTTGGTTGAGCGTTGCCGTCCAAGGCTGCCACGTGGATGTCTCCGTCTAGGCTTGCGAACACCAACGTATCGGTGATGACAATGCCTGAAACAGCACGTGAAAAAGGGCCTAATTGATCGCGGTGTTGAGGGTGGAGAGTTCGCGCATGTAGACGCGTGTTGAGATGGAAAAGCCGTACGACGCCATCAGCAAACCCACAAGCTAGATAGTGGTCGGAGAGCGCGAGGCAGCGGCAGATTAGGGCGTTAGGGTCGTTGGAGCCAGGGGGATCAAACTGGAGAATGAAATGGGCCGACCTCCGAGTTCGGAAGTTCCGGGCAGTCCGATGGCGGAAGATGTACTCGTCGCGCCACGTGTCGTGGAGGAGATGGGTTCGACGCCAGATAAGGTTGGTGAGACGTTGCCAGAGAAGATCTGAGCGTGAGACGGCGCGCCACGTGGAACACACCTGAAGTATTAGACATATATTTAGCGAGATTGAGGGGAGAAAAACATGGGCATGCTCATTATATAACAATTTCCCTGAAAAAAGAGGCGAGCTATGGAGCATAAAACGGTTGCAGGGTAGGGTCAGGTGTTGAGGGAAGAAGAGAACTCGGAAGATACTTTATTATCATTAAAAGAAGCAGTTAGAGGCTAAGGAGCATGGCATGCGTTATCGCTTCCCATATGTCAGTGTCTGTATATAGGAAAAAAATTAAAAGAAAATGGAGTGTAGAATGGACTTTGTCTTGTAGCTCAGCCTACAATCCTGCCCATTAACAGGGAGACCGTCGACCATTTGTCGACCCATTGATAAAAAAATAGTATTTCCATTGGGGTTTCTTTCCGCATGTTCTCTAGCTTCGGCAACGTCACTTCACAGCCACCAGCCTTTAGTACAAAGCATGATTCAGGGTGAGCTCAGACTCAGAGCCCTCAGTGACAGTCTCGGTCACAGATAGGGTTTGGAAAACGAACTGCTCTTGAGGGAAAAAGACAAAACACAATAGCTAGCTAGCTGTGCTCCATACACAATTTTTGTTTCATATGACAAGCAGCCTAATGCTCCTCAATAAGCGTGATTTCCACATATTTTCTCTTCCATTTCCAAGAAAAAGAAAAGAAAAGGAAATAAAAACATGCAGATAAAGATTAATTCCTGTTAAATAAAATATGTTTAGATAAATAAGAGCGACCAAATCAAAACAAAGAAGAAAACAGGAGACCAACTGTGCAGGGGGGCCTTCTGAAGTGAAGGAGAAAATCTTACCTCTCAAGTGACTGACTAGTATGAGATACCCATGTGCGTTTTCGGTAATTGTACATAATATTGGGTTTGACCGATAGAGCATTCAATAAATGCCCAGTAGAACGTTACCATTCTATTCTGCATGCAGTTGTACAACTCACAATAATGCAAATACAATTATTATCTCCCAGTATATTGTTTACCCGACAGAACACTTCTCATTACGCTTTTGCTCCTTAATTTGCTAGCAAAACATTTGCATTGACTTGATAAAGAAAAGTCTAATCTAACTGTGGTTAGATATGCTGCTCAGCTGCTGCTACCCATATAATTAAAGATCAAGATGCCCTGAGACTGGTCGTGTACAAAAGAGTAAAGGCAAGAACTCCAAAAAAAAAAAAAAAAGGTTCTCAGCTAACATACATATATAGAAATGGTCAGGCCGCGAAGGTAAAGTGATAAGGATCTGAACCTTTCTCCTTAAATCATGCACCAACCGCAGCTAAGTTAAAAGTGATGTCTCTATCTACATGCATTTTTAGTTAAAAAGGAAATAGTTGTCTCCAATACGTAGATTTGGTCCAGGGCGGTCTGATGAGAAAGTTCAGTCAAAGAAAAAGAAGGCGGGAGGGGGATTTGTCTAAAGCTTGGACAGGATCTTACCAAGTATGGAAAGCGAGAACTCAAAACCTGAAAAAGACCATTTTAGGCTAGCTCAAGAGGGTCCGGAAGCTTGACATTTTTGCCATAGTGATGAAAAAAGCGAAGGGATGTACAGATTGACAAAAACCAAAGTACGCCACTCGACAGTGACGTAAAACGGGTTAGAACCGGACCGATCAAAAGAAAAGGCGATTTTTTTAATCCTTGGATGCGAATGCGATTGTTTTATAGTTTATAAAACACCAGAGTCGTTACGCTTGACCAGTTTCCTTTGCAGCCAATTTTAAAAATCAAACAAGAGCTCTAAATTACCACACTATTTATATTTCCATGTTATTTAAATCATTAGAATCCTACTTGCAAGGTTCAAAACAACTCTTTGACTAGACTTGTCCACTCTTGGAATCGTTATCTACTGGATGCTGATAGGTACGGCTCTATTTCTGTTTGGTTCCCTATTTCTATGCCTAACAATTTCACACACTAGCATCGTCGGAACTCCATCTCCAACAAACAAAATGTAAATGACTTCGGGTGATATAAACTCATTGTGTCGCGACCAACCGTGTCATGGCTTCTGGCTTGCATTATCAAAGAGCAACTATATACGTACCTGAAATAGATTCACAAGTGCTTGAGCAGCAGCGAGGCGACCGGCGATCCTGGCAGCTTGAATGGCTACTTGAGCAGCCAGAGATTCCACAAAAAGCTCAGGCCACACCTCGTGAATGGCTGCACGTGGTCGAGTCCTAGATGGTCCAGCTCCATAGTCACCAGCTCTTCTACCACTATATTCACTGGTGCTGAAGGTTTCACGGCCATCACCATCGCTATTGCTAGAAGAAGAGGAGGAAGAAGACATTAAACAAATAATACAAATATATAAAAGAAGTGAAGTTGTCAAAGAAATAAAAGAAGAAAGAACGGGATATGGGCAGCACAGCAGCAAAGAACCAAGGACAAAAAGGCGTAGATAAAGACGCAAAGTTAGGGTCCCAGAAGAGGGGTTTTGGGAATCTACAAGAATATAAATATTACACTTGGATGGAAAACAAAATATGTATTATGATGTATGTCCATAAAGAACAGTACATAGACATGTGCCAAAATACATACATGGATATATACAAACGCGACGGTGGATGTATTTATTAATGAGGTGGGGTTGAAGTTGAAGAAATGTTCCCGCCCTGCAAAGACGGCGAACTGATGGTCTTTACGTTTTGCCAAGGTGTTTTCAGGTGCTTTCCTACAAGTACACGAGCCTTTAGACGACCTTTCTTTTCTGCAACTCTGTTTATAATAATTATGAGATTTGGAATATAGATAGGATTTCGACGGGTCTTAAAATAGCGAGAAAACCAAAAAGAAATTTTCGCCGCGGCATATGATACGAGTACAAGCTAGCCAGTAGCTAGTTGCTTGTTGCTAGTTGCTTGTTGCAGTTGCCAGTAGGAACTGCACTGCAAGGGTGCCCTCAAAAGTGAAAAGGTCTTCTTAGTCAGACCTGAGGGATGGGGCTGAGAGGAAGCTCACTAGGAGCTACATGACTTGCAGGTAAAGTAGTACAGGTTTTAATGCCCAGGTTATGCTTTATTTCGATTAGGTGATCAACCTGGAACCTAGACCACAGCTAAGCTCATGAGTCGTGATCAGGGATGCAGGACGATTTCATCGATTCCATTTCTTACTCTGAAGTCTGAGACAATGCCACCTTACATAGGCTACTAGAGTCGAGCGCTAAGACAACATTTATTATTGGTTCTTTTTTAATAATGAGTACTACATTTTCGTTCTACGTGAGAATATCTCGTTCATAAACTTTATGCTTGTCTGCATGCTAGCCTGGTGTCAATTAGCGTTTGTTGTTACGAATGTAAAATGATAAAATTAGGATTTTTGAAATGCATATCATGCATATTTAATCTTACAACTTAATATCAGAAATAAATGAATTTAGAAGTTGATTAGGATCATGACTACTGAAAAGTAAATTAGTTAAACAAATCAAGTACCAGTAATGCTGCTTGCTGCCTCAACCTCAAGCTAGAGGAGAAGGCAATAAGGAGATATGAATGACCACATAGCTAAAGTTTATAATGATGAATATCTTTAGGTTTTAGGCGTAAACTTAGATCGTACGACATCAAAGCGTGAAAAATGTTGTCCCTCGTGTCTTTGATCCAGGGATCAGTACATATGATCTGTGATGATTAACTAGTACTATTCGCTATTTCCAGTTTTGTATATGTAGCATCCATAATCTATTGCCAAAGGTGGCGTATAAGCGACGGATACGTAAGAATTACAGGTCCTTGACCTTGAGTTCTTGAGGTCTCCACAATCTGAGCCTGAGGCTTAAGTCGTGATGTGCTCTCGAGCTAGCATTGACGGAAAAGGTTTTATGGATTTGGCGAAATCATTTCTGGTAAGACATGTTGTTAGTATTTTAGGAATAAAATAGGAGGGGCATATCTTTTTATAATTACTTATATTTTTATTCAAAATATAAATGATTAACATTCTTACAAGTGTGCATATCAAGATGAAGACTTTTAGCCCGCACGGGTAGCTTGGTTGGCAATTTAGCAGAGAAAATTGGAACAAGGACTTGGGTTCGATTCCTGACAACATGAATGAAATGGCTACTCTACTAGGTGGTCGACCAAGATAAACCGTGATTTACCCCCTTCACGACCTAGTCAAGTCTGGATGTGTGGGCAGCTGGGGTGACTGATTCCACCTTTTGAGACAAGGAACAAGATGAAGACTTTCAAATAAAGAAGGTATAATTATGAAAAAAGATTTAAGTCAATTTAGTGATTAATGTTTGACTTTTATAAGATAACGTGGAAATTTTTCTAATGATTGGAGTGACCCAAATGAGTTTAATTGAGCTGTAATTCTGTTTGAGAAGAGAATATTAATGTTTACAAGTTTCAATAAAAATTGCTTGAAGACTAGGCTTACGAAGCATTGGATAAGTTATCACCATCCAATGAAATAGTCTATCCAAGCCATATTTGCCGGATACCTAAGAATGTAGGAATACTAATCTAAAGAGACGTGGGATGCCTTTAGTATATGTAATGTTAGTGTTGTTGGTTTAACATCGCCATATAGTTGAGTGAACTCTTGCAAAACAATTAATCATCATGAAAACTGTAAAGAATACACAAACCACTTCCTTATTAAATGTTTTAAAACTAACATTTATAATCAAGACTTTACTATAACAACACAAAAGTAGGTCATAGTTCATCTTTTTATTTTCATTGGTACAAATGAAGTTCTAACTTAACCTAACTTATAATTGTAATGATAATAAAATATGTTACTACCAATATTTTTTATCTTTAATGATATTAGTGAGTTAATATATGAAATATCAAGTTCAATAGAAGAGTAAATTAAGCAAAAGACCCAATTGAAACAATTGAGCAATCAAAAGATGAAGACAATGACAAAGCATAGCACATATGCAATTCAAGTCAAGAGCTCTAAGTTCAGATGAATTAAACACATTAAATTCAAGTAAATCCTCATAATTCTTTTTTGTAACTTTATCTTGATCATTTCAATAGATAAAAGACTCCATCATTGCGTGATCATTTACACTTAGGCATATTACATATACTTTGACATAACCAAAAGAAAATTTAAGAAGGTTTTAAAGAAAATCCTTTCAATGCATTAAAATACTTTTGAACTAGTTTTAAATCAAGTTGTGCCAAATGATGTATTTTGATCTTTGAAAGAATTTGAAAAGATTTTTAAAACTTGTTTTAAGCAGTTCTATTAACCGACATAGGAATTTAAGTGATCAATATTAGGGTTTTAGATTGACTAATCGAATAGTGCGGTAGTGCAATTAAGCAACATCTTTTAAAAATATGTACAATAAGTTTGCGATTATATTGCTCGACCAATATGCTAAATTGGTTAACTGATACTACTATTACTATTCGTTGTAATGACTATTTTTATTTTTAACAACTATTTTAGGTTTTTATATATATAAGTATATCACATATGAATTATGAAACTAATTTTGGGTATACTTAAGAGTTTCTAATACCTTTAAGAGGTTAAAGAGTGTATGTTTATATGATATAACATATACTGATGAATTATGAAACTAATTTTGGGTATACTAAAGAGTTTCTAATACCTTTAAGAGGTTAAAGAGTGTATGTTTATATGACATAACATATACTGAGCTTTATTTATCAGTGAGCAAGAGAGACATGTATTGAGTTGTATAGTTGAGTAATTGTTACAATTAGAAAATTTTATTTGGATACAAATTGTGAAGGTTCCTTTTGATCTTAAACAAGATTTTTATAGGATTACTCTTCGCTTATGATAAAGCAAAATGTTTGTAAAGGTTTCCCTTGAAGATGATATATGAAGGGTTTCTCTCAATCATTTGAAGCAAGAAGATAATGAACTCCCAAGTGGAGTTTGTGGAGTGAATATATGCTAATGGTTATTTGAATTTCTACTATAATCATTTTTGTCTCCCTTTCTTTACTATCTTTTGTTATTGTTGTGTTTGCTTATGATTATTTTGTGAGAAATTTTCATAATCATTTATTAGCATAAACAATTCATGGATTAGTTATAGTGAACTCCCAAGTGGAGTTTGAGGAGTGAATATAAGATAATGGTTATTTGAATGAACTACTATAATCATTTTTGTCTCTCTTTGTTTACTATCTTTTGTTATTGTTGTGTTTGCTTATGATTATTTTGTATGAAATTGTCATAATCATTTATTAGCACAAAGAATTCATGTATTGGTTTAGACATAGAGTAAAAAAATAAGACATATAATTTACCCTCTTCTAATGTGCCATATGGGGGTAATAATTGGAATTAGACTAGGTCTCATTTATTGCATACAAATTTCTAACAAAAGTTTAACTAAAAATGATTATAACACAATTTGATTCTCTTTTTAATTGAGATAGCCAAAATAAAGGTAGACCCCCTTTATTTGATAGTAACAATTACATCTATTGGAAAACAAAGATGAAACAATTTCTTATAGCTAAAACAATTTATCTTTGAATAATTAAAAAGAATAGTTCTTATATTCTAATACAATAGTTATATATATATATAAAGTGGAGACTTAGGTACTAAAGGATATAAGTGAGTGGAATGATAATGGTAAAAGACTATTTATATTATTAATACTTTTAAATCCTTGGTAGGATTACACCAATCTTGAATCAGTTATAAATTTTTTTAGTCCTTTACTCAAAGTTTAGGAGACAAAGGTAACAACCATACAAGAAACCAAAAATTTGAGCCCCTTATCATTAGAATAGCTAATTAGATTACTCTTCACATATAAAAATGCAAATAAATTAATTACATGAAGAGGGAATAGCTCTAACAAGAAAAGAAATGGTGTTTTAAGTATCTAAAGATTAGAAAGTTGATGATGAGGAGACCTCCACAAGTAAGATTGAAAATGATGATATAAAGCTCTTCAAAAAGAAATTTGAGAAGTTTTTAAAGAAGAAGACAAACAATTGAAATAAAAAGAAAGGACATAAGGCTATATAGGATAACACTATTAGTTATACGCTATAGGGAATCCAAAAATATATTGGTAAGTATGTGTTTTATAGCCAATAATAATGAGATATCCTCTTCCTTAAATTCTTATGATAATAATAATGATTATGATGTTGACCTTTCATATAATAAGTTAGTTGAATGTTTAAACCTCATAAGCTTGAAAAAGGAGAAACTATCTTTTAATTATAAGCATATTTAAAAACTTTTAGATGTATGCATGATTAAGAATGAGAAATTAAAATACGATAAGCATAACATGATAAACATAAGATGTGGTTGTTGCTAATGATAAAGTAAATAATTTGTTGCATAAGCATGTGGCATTAAATAAGGAGATTGATGTCATTAAAAAATCATAGTCTAAATTCATTATAAAAAGTGAAAAATTGAACAACATACTTAGAAGCTAAAAGAGCTCTAACGATAGTTTCACTATAGAAGTGCAACATCCGATGATAAGATATTTTTTATTAGGAACAATCATTTACATGATGAGCCTATACCTAACTTTTCACATAACCTAAATTTCCACATCAACATGTTACATCTTCTAAATGTTCACAAAAGTCACTTATTCATCTATTATCATCTTTATCCTAAGTAAAAGGAAAATTTCATGCATTTGCATATAAGTTGCACTCTAAACTTAAAGGGTATAACATTCACAAAAAAAATACAAGCGTAATGTTTATGAAAGATCATCCTAAAAGAACATCCAATAGACTCCTCATTCATATAAGTCTCTTTATGATCAAATTGACATGAAATAATCTCATAATCGTTATAGATATCATTATAATCATAAAGGTGTGGTATATACTCCCATTAAATATAGAATATATTTTTGTCAAAAAATTTATGCCATTTACCAATTTATATGTAAGGCTTTTTCATTGTATAGGAGATCTTCCAATTCCATGTATATACAAATAGAGCATTATATCACTTACAACATCCACGAAGACCTAAAAATGCTTATAGCCTATACACATATAGGTCTTTCTCTTCTAACACTAACACTTTCAATTCTCATTATGTGAGATTATTTTTA
>JANKYF010000009.1:15826503-15842915 GCA_029829435.1 Erythroxylum hondense
TAGGTTCCAGTTAAGTGAGACGACCCGAGGTTGCATCCTGTATTGCAATCTTTGGAATTAATATTTTTGACCGGTTTTCAAGGATCGATCGCAAGGTCGAATCGACAAAGCCGCGATCACATAGGAACCAGATGGGTATTCAAAAATAAACTAGACAAGTCAGGAAGAATAAACTATAATAAAGCTAGATTAGTATCTCAAGGCTATAATCAACAAGAAGGAATAGACTATAATGAAACCTATACTCCTGTAGCTAGACTAGAAGCTATTAGGATTTTGCTTGCATATGTTGTTTGTCATGATATAAAATTATTTCAAATGGATGTGAAAAGTGATTTTTTGAATGGTTTTATAGACAAAGAAGTTAATGTAAAGCAACCCCCTAGTTTTGAAGATACTGTTAAACTAGACTTTGTCTATAGACTTTATAAAGCTTTGTATAGAATAAAACAAACACCTCGTGCTTGGTATGATCGCTTGAGTTCGTTTTTGATTAGAAATGACTTGATTAGAGGTCAAGTAGATAAGATCTTGTTCAGAAAACATATTTTTTTTCTTTAGATACTAACCTCGCTACGTTAAGAGAAATACGTTTGTGTGTTTAGTGTTTATTTGTTACAGATCAAAAATGGTGAAATATCTTATCTATGGGAGATACATTGATTTCACTTCCTTAAAGTAAAATCAGATAGACATTGAACCAGAAATTGAAGCAGTTGGTTGGAAAAATTTCTTCAACATTCGGGAAATGGTCTATTTGAATGAGACATATGAGTTTTAGAAGAATGCAAAGGTGGTGGATAACACCTTAATATCAATGGTAGATGGGTTGTCGGTTATGATCACACAAGATTTGTAGCATCCCGTCACTGATGAGATGGCTATAGTGGTAATTTGGAATGGGTTAGGCTCATGCATCCGTATTTCAGCATGTTCGTGCATTATTTAGCCTTTAGATATTTTCATAATTGGTAATTATTACACTAGCATATGAGTGTACATGCATGTATGACATATTCCCAGTATGATTGTGTATATAGGAAATTCTGTGATAAATGTGTAAATTGTGCTTTAAAATTTGAATTGGAGTGAAAAATGAGATCTAGGAGTTTGAAATATGGAATTGGAGTGTACGATCATGTGTTTTATATTTTTGAGGATTTTTAAGAATTTTTTTGGAATTTTCAGAATTATATGTCCGGACCGGAAAAATGACTAAATGACAGGTAAATTGGATTTTCGGTTCCGAAATTGATTGCCCAATGGCACGGAAAGATTAGAGTTATGATTTTAGGATTTATTGCTTAGAGCCATTGGAATTTGAGAGAAATTAGAATAAGAATTGGATTTTAGACCCTAAGAAGTGGACATGTGGCAAGTGAATTGCCAAACATGCCTTAGTCTTTTAAATTGTTTTGTTTAAAACCCTTCTCCTTTGAATTTTGCTTCCATGATAATCTCTTGCTTTTGAAGGAAAAATTGGCTTTCTTCTTCTCTTCTTCTTCTCTTCTTCGTGATCTCCTCCTTGCTACTTCCTTTCATTTTCTTCTTACTAAATTGCTTCCTTCTTTATCTTTATCCTACCCCTTTAGCTTGGTGAAGTTGAAGATGATGAGTGGTGAGGGATTGAGTGTAACCGTGGGTGTTGTTGAGTTTGAGGGTTAGAGATTTTGAAGTATTTCAAGCTTTAAACAGGTAAGTTTCTTGCTCTTCTTGCTTTAGATAGATTGATTTGTGGATTGATTAAAGTATATGATGGTTGAGATGTGTATAGGTTTTGGATGATTTAAATTCTTGAATTTTCTTGTCTTTGTATTTTGGAATTGAGGGATAATGGATTTTTTATGGAATTGAGGTTAGGGATGAGTTGTTTGGAGTGTATTAAGTTGTTTCGGAGTGTTTTTAAGGTTGATAGAGGGATGAGAATTCGACAGAAGTGAGAAATCTGGGTTTCGGACATATTTCTGGGGTTGCACGTCGCGACGTGCTCATCGCACGCCTCGGCGCGCAATTTTCCTTTCGCACGCCGCAGCGAGTGCGAAGACGCACGCCGCGGTGAGCAATTCTCTTTCTGCTATGCTGCAGCGAGTGCGTAGACGCACGCCGCGGCGAGCGTAAGCGAGCAAGCCGCGGTGCGCACTAGCGCATACGCAGCGACGTATGCGAGGGATCTCGCCGCGGCGAGGACGCCATTTCTCTGAGAATGATTTGGTTCCTAAATTTTGATGTTTAAGTCCGATTGAATTGGTTCTTGATTGATTTCAATTTAGAGACAGAGAACTACAAATTTCTAAGAATGGAAGTTCTGAGTCGATCTCAAAAGTTCTCGATTTTGGATGGAAACTGAATAGTGAATAGTGAATATGATTTAGATATGAAGATAGTTCTCATATATTGGAATGTAACTTGTGGAGTTCTAAATTACATAATTTGAGTTGTAGTGGTTATGAATTTCTATTTTTTAGAGAAAAAGAGATGTAATGGGAAGTTTTGGGAATAATATCGAGAATGTCATGAACATGTATAGTACGCATTCTAATCGCTGCATGTGCATTATTGACTATTGTATTTGTGCAATTGGTAATGTCTGTGTATTCTGATTGTTTTAGAGGCTCAATTAGAGCGTCGATCCACCGACGTGGTTGAGACTTCCCGGCATTAGCTCGGAAGTTAAGTGGTGAGTAACCTAGTTGGTTCCTCAATTTTTATGTATTTAAATTATGCGCTTATACCATGCGGAGATGAATGGAGGGTTTCTGTGTGTTTGACTATGATTGGTTCCAGACCATAGGTGTCCGAAGCATTCGGTAGTTGATATCGAAGCGTAAATTGTGTGTAAATTGGTAATTGCTTTGAATTAAGACATATGCATTCATGCATAAAGGCATGTTCAGATAATGACAGTTGTGACCGGTGTAGCCACCGAGAGCTTAAAGCTCAACGCATCAGGGCTCAAGCCCACCGTAATTCAGAGCCACAGGCTCACCGTATCAGGGCCTCAAGCCCACTGTAATTCAGAGCCACAGGCTCACCGTCTAATGTGCCCACTACTGGGACAGTTCAGGCATACGGTCACAACACCGTAATAAAATGAGAAGTGTCACATGTGCATTGCATATACATATGATTGATTAGGGACAGAGTGAAAGGCGAAACGCCTTATATTTGTAAAGTGATAATGCATGTGATAATTCTGAATATTATGATACTGTGCAATTGTTTGTATATGCATGAGTTGAGTGAACCATCGATGATGGTTTCTTGCTGAGTTCGCAAACTCACCCAACATTGCAAATATTTTTCAGGACAGTGATTGTAGGCTCCTAGCTCCCGAGAGAGAGACTTTCTCTGCCTTGTAGTTCGTTTCGGCAAGAGAAGTTATGGCGCAGAGGTGGGTCAGCTGGGACTTTTGGGGATGACCTAGTTAGGTGTTGGTTTTAGTTTCTTTTGGATTTTGTACAGTCAGTGGACATGACAAAATTATGTAATTATGGATTCTAAGCATGAAATGAAAAAGTACTTTTTGGTTTGAAAGATTAGTGATATTTTTATTGATGCCATGTAAAGTGTAGTTGGGTTTTGCTTGGTAGTGCACCCTTATTGTGGGTTATGTGTCGGAACGACCTGCGGGCGTCCCGATGTGTACCCTACAGTAAGGGGGCGCTATAACTTACCAGTACTAAGTATAGCTATGCCATACATTTGCAATTATTACAATATTAACTAACTCATAAAATAATTCAATCAAAAGGTGATATAAAAACTTGATTTTTTCATGATGCATGAATTAAAGGAAAGCATGCATTATATATTGCTTTATTATAAAGGAACTTACTCAATGTCTTTTTCGCTAATATCGCCCAATATTTATTCTTATTAAAATAAGGAGAATATTGGATCAAATGAGGTTCTAAATTATATTTTTGATGATAACAAAATATGTTACTATAACAAAATATGTTATTACTAATATTTTTTTCTTTAAGCTAATATGTGAAAGATCAAGTTTAATAGAAGGGTAAAATAAGTAAAAGAGCTATTTGAATCAATTAAACAATCTAAGGATGGAGAAAATAAGCAAATGGAACATATATAATTCAAGTGAAAAATAAAAAAGAGGATAAATAAAATACATTATAACCCTTTTTGTAACCTTAAGAGCTCAATCATTACGTGATCATTTAGGGTGTATTGCATATATTTTGACGTATTATTGTTATCTCCTCAATCAACTTTAAGGTTGTATCTAGATTTTTGTAATGCAAGGCTCCCTTAGTTGTTACATCAACCATCCAATTTTTTGCAATATTCAGACTATTATAAAACATCTGAAATTGTAAATAAGTAGGTAACTTATAGTCTGGACACCTCCTTAGCAAATCCCTACATCTCTCCCAAGTCTTATTGAGTGTTTATTTGTCATACTACTAATATCAGCCTTGTATAGTTTCATATGGTTATATGCTCTTTGTCACCATATTAATATGTTAGCCAAACCTAAAATCAAAATAACATCAAGCGTAGAAAAAATTATGTAGAATTAGAAAATAAAAAAAGAATACATTAAAAATTCAAGAATAAATAAAAAAGAAAATAAGTAGACCAATAGTTCTCAAGTTTTCTAAACACCAATTTCTTCCCTTAAAATGACACCAAAAATATAGTGAGCAAAGTGGTGTTCCCTGCTTCAGTTTATTTTATTACTAAATATTACTTACAACTAAAGATAAGCGTACATATCATTTAGTGGTAATGCAATGGTGAACAAAGTATTAACTCTATGAGATAAGCACTAGAAAACTAGTAAAATTTTCCTATTATTACCTTGCTAATTACTTAAAGAGAGTGATTCACTATGACAAAAAGTGCTTTAGGCAACAGAAAAAACATATCTATAAGTACAATTATCTTTGGTTTTTATTAAGGCAACATAATTCATATTGTTACAAGAAGTGACATTGCAGTAAGTATAAGGCAATAAATTTTTTTGATTAGGTACAAAAATGTTGCTTTAAGTTTTGACTAAGACAACATGTTAGTTTCAAACTATAGGAATAATATTAAATGATATTGCAACATTTTAAGTTTTTTTAGGAAAAAATGTTAAATAGATAAGCAACAATTTGTAACAATAAAAGTAACAATTTATTCTTTTGTTACCAATAATATTTAACATAAAAACAAACTCTTGCCATTATATAGCAACATCCATATATACATTAAAAGCAATATATAGATATTAATGTATGTTACTGATATGTGTTTAATTGTTAATACATTTAATTATTTACACTTAGCAATTAATGATATGAAAATGCTTAAGATACTCATTTTAACTCATATGTGATTTTAGGCATAATTTGTAAGCAAAAAACCTAGAGTGAGTTGAAAGCACGACATATGGGCCATTTTTCAAATATTGATATGTACTTGCCTTCACGAAAAAAAAGCAAGAAAAATGGAACATAAAGAAGAAGAGACCAAAAATGAAACAACAACAAGTGGAGTAAAACAACACAGTAGAAATGGTAACGCAGCAAATTGGAAAGTCTACATTCAATGTAGGCATTGTGTGTTAAACGCAGACAACATCTACATTCAATGCAGATGTTGTGCATTTGTTGTATGCATTTTGCTTAAAACGCATAAGAACTGAGCGTTTAAAAGTATCTATAGGTAGAAATACCTATAAAAGTATAAAGATGATAAGGAACTCCTCTAAATGCTACCATAAGTGCCTGATCTTTAAAGAATTATTTTCCATTTGACCTTGTAAGATTCTGGTCATGCATCTCAAACATAATATATATATATATAATATGGGGTGGAAAATAAAACGGAACCTCAAAAACTAGATCTACTCATGCATATAGATATAGAAAAAAACATGAAATGTAAGTTGCTTACATACCTTTCTGACGATCGATCTCCTTTGTTCTTTAATCTTCTCCACGTTAGGTTATCGTTAAATACAACGATCAACATAAACTGTCTCTAATGAAAGTCCATATGAAGATAAAATGATGAAACCTTATTAGGAGATGGCTAGAATTCTTTCTTTATGCTAGCAAAGACAAGAACTCTTCTGAGAGTTAGAAAAAAAAGAGAGTGTATGTTAGAAAGTACATTTTCTTCACTTGTGTCTTATACATGATGCATAAAAATCATCTTTATTTTTTGCACCATTTGGCCTTCCACCATCACTAATGGAGAGTTATGGGAAGTTAATGGTCATGAATAGCATACATTAATGGAAGTTATGGGAAATTAATGACCATGAATAACATGTATTAATGGAAGTTTTGGGAAGTTGATGACCAAATTGGCAACCAACAATACTTGTTTCTAATCCATTCCATGCAACATTTTCTACCACGATCACATCGCGATACAATCCTGAAACACTCTCTCATATCTTAAATCACCATTTAAGACCATTTTACTCATCTTTCAAATCTCCTATATGTGTGACCCATTAGGTTCCTGATTGTGTTGGCCATTTGAATTAGCACTTAATTCAAGTAAGTCAAGAGTGGTAACTAGCAACATGTCATAACCCCTAATTGACCGAAAAGTCAGTGGTTTGACTACGATATGTAATGTTGCCATGCAATTCGTCCTTTCACCATCTATACCCCACTTAGTTTAAAGTATGGTCAAAGTGTTAACTCTCACTAGACTAACTACGTCACATCTAGTCCAAGTGATATTAGATCTTGTCTTGAGGATCTTATTACTCTATGTATCATTAAAGATTGTCTTCATGAAACATATCAGCTCTGGCTAGAGACTCTTGAGTAATGACCCTGATAAGAGGTTGTGGGTATCATTTCCTTCTATTAGGAGTGGTGAATCCTTTATTGGCTACTCAATTACCTCTAAGTACCTTAAGTTTTACCCAATCACCATCCCATGAGTAACTGCTGAAAGGCACCGATGAATGAAGTCAAAGCATAAGATCAGTAGCTGAGATAACCTTGAGCACTTCCAATCATAGGATATTTTCACCACTGCTATGATGATACTATCATTGATATCCATATGATTATCTCTTAGTTGGCAATTCAATGTACTTACTACCCCTAGTAAGCATCCACATGTTAACTCTAAACAACTTATGTCTATAGCTTATGAGATCTACTGTTTGATCCAATCAAGGAGTATATCATATGCTAGTCTATTCGGATTAATGATATCCCATCTCATTAATCCAATGACTAGGGAAAGTTTAGATACTAACATAATTATACATGACAGGAATCTCATTATCATGATCCCATCATGATTTCCTTCAATCTATGTTTTGTGTTAAGGACTCCATTAAATCAATTTAAGATCAACTTCAAATCTATGAATGTATGAACATCAAAATAATGAAAAATGCCTTTATCAACAATAAAATGATTTGTACAATAAGTGCTAAAGGTTATTGCCTTTAGAGCACTTCTCTAACAAACTCCAACTTGCAACAAAGCCATTCGCATTGATATCTAATACCATAAACGTGTATATGTGACATAAAAATCTTTAGGGAAATAGGCTTAGTCAACAGAACAACTATATTCTGATTGGTGGGAACTCTCTCTATCTTGACATCATTTCTACTCATGGTTTCTGTAATCAAATGGTAGCACCTGAGTACATGTTTGGACTTCTGATGAGACGTCGGGTTCTTCGCCTACGTTATAAACCTATTGTTTTCATAATATAACTACACTGGGTCAGTGATGCTCAGAACCACACTAAGTTCCATGATGAACCTCTTGATCAAAACTGCTTCCTTTGTCGCTTTTGAAATTGCAATGTACTCTGCCTCTGAAGTCGAATCTGAAGTCGTTTCTTGTTTGGAACTTTTCCAATTGATTACACCACCATTCAATGTGAACATATTCGGACTAGGATCTGGAGTCATCCCTATCAAATTGGAAACTGGCATCAGTATACCCACTTACCACAAGATCACCTTCTGCATATACCAAGAATACATCCTTAGTTCTTCTCAAGTACTTAAGGATATTCTTGACAGCCACCTAATGACCCTCACCAGGGTCCGACTAGTATCTGCTTCTAACACTTAGAGCATACAATACATCGGATCTAGTACATAACATAGCATACATGATTGATCCTATATTCGAAGTATAAGGAATCAAACTCATGTGATTCCTCTCATCTTGTGTCTTTAGACACACAGATTTAGAGAGTGTAATCCATGTACCATAGGAAGATAACCTCTTTTGGACTGCTCAATGCTAAACCTATTTAACATCTTGTCTATGTATGTAGACTGAGAAAGACCAAGAAACCTCTTAGATCTATATTTATAGATCCTTATGCCCAAAGTATAAGTTGCTTCTCCAAGGTCTTTCATAGATAAGTTCTTAGCTAACCAAATTTTGACTGATTGCAAAACAAAGACATCATTTCCTATTAGCAATATGCCATCTACATACAATACAAGGAACATGATTGCACTCCCATTAACCTTCTTATACACAAAATACTCATCCAAATTTTGTGAGAAACCAAACTCTATGATTGTTTCATCAAATCGGATATTCCAACTCTTGGATGCTTGTTTAAATCCATAAATGGATTTTTTAAGCTTATATACCTTTTCTCCAATCTTAGATATGAAACCATTAGGTTGTGTCATATACACATCCTCGATTAGGTTTCCATTAAGGAAAGTCATCTTCACATCCATTAGCCATATCTCATAATCATAATGAGTGGCAATGGCTAAGAGTATCCTAATGGATTTAAGCATAGCTACTGTGCAAAATGTTTCGTCATAGTCAACACCTTACCTTTGAAGATAACCTTTAGCTATAAGCCTAGCTTTATAGGTAACTACATTACCCTCTATATCAATTTTCTTCTTGAAAACCCATTTGCACCCTATAGGTCTTATCCCTTTGGTTGGGTCAACCAAATTCCATACTTGGTTTTCATACATGGAAACCATTTCGAATTTCCTAGCTTGAAACCATTTGTCAAATTATGAATGCTTCATAACCTTTTCATAAGTAGTAGGCTTATCATCTTCTACGAGCAATACGTCGTTAAGTTTACTTATAAGAAATCTATATCTCTCAGGAACATGACATATCCTACCTAACTTATGAACTACTCATCTGACAGAAGGTTGAAATATTGTTTCATCTTCATGAACAATAGTCTCAGGTCTAGGCAGTTGATCTGCGTCTATTTTAGCATCTTAAACTTCCACAATTTCAATATGCTCCACTATCTTCTATTAGAAGAAATTATTTCTCTAAAAAGACAGCAGGTTTTGAAACAAATACCTTTTGTTTTGAAACATGGCAGAATTGATATCCTATAGTTTCCTTAAGATATCCTACAAATAGACACTTGTCAAATTTAGCTTTAAGCTTATTTGACTGAATCCACCTCATATAAGTAGGATAACCCTAAACTTTCATATGAGAAAGATAGGGTTTCTTATTAGTCCATATAGGGTTTCTTATTAGTCCATATCTCATATGGAGCAACATCAACTGACTTGGATAGGACTCTGTTTAATATATAAATAGAAGTTTCGAGTGCATACCCCCAAAAGGATTTTAGTAAATCTACTAAACCCATCATAAACCTTACCATGTCTAACAAGGTTCGATTTCTCCTATCATCCACACCATTATGTTGTGGCATGTAAGGTGGAGTCTACTGGAACAATATTCCATTATCCTTGAGACAATTCAAAAACTCTTGTCTTAAGTATTCACCACCTTGATCCAATTGAAGTGATTTAATACTTCTCTCAAGTTGTTTCTCAACTTCATTTCTAAATTCTTTTAACCTTCTAAAGGCTTCAGACTTATATCTCTTAAGATACACAAACTCATATCGACAATGATCGCGATAAAGGTAATGAAGTATAAAAAAACCACCTTTGGCATATATAGACATTGGACCACATACGTTAGTATGTATTAGGTCTAAAAGTCATCAGATGCCTTCTTTTGCTTCAAGGACTCTGGATAGGCCTTAGAGTTTCTCTTCCAATAGCCATCCTTGCCACAGTGGAAGTAAGTTCCCTATGAGGCAGTCTTCTTTCCTTTCTTGACACCTCCTTTAGGCCTTGTGGACTTCTTCTTCTTTTGGCTCTTTTTCTTCGAACCAAAAGAGTCTACCAGCATCACAACCTTATTCTTGTGGACAGATGGCTTAACTACCTTGAGCATGTTAACTAGCTTGGGAATTGTGTTGGATGTATTGTTCATTCGATAGTTAAGCACAAATTATGAGTAACTATTAGTTAAACCCGTCAGAATTAAGTCAATACTTAATTCATGATCCAAAACAAAACCCAAAGAGACCAACCATTCGATGTAGCCATCCATCTTTAGCACATACTACACTAGAGATGTCCTCTCAACCATCTTGGAGTGGAAGAGCAATCGCGAAGTCTCAAACCTTTCAGACCTTACTTGCTCATCGAAGAGCTCCCTAAGAAGATAGACTATGGTATGAGCATCCATAGCCTCGTGCTACTTTTACAGCTCCAGTGACATAGTGGCTAGCATAATACAACTAGCCATCTTGTTATCATCAATAAGGTTCCTATATGCTCTCTGATCATCATTAGAAGTATCAATAGCAGGGGGATTAGGAAGTGGTTCTTCCAAGACATAACCAAGATTCTCGGACTTGAGAACTATTCTCAAGTTTCCGAGCCAGTCAAGGAAGTTTGGTCCAGTCAACTTTTTAGCTTCCATCAATGATCTTAGATTCACACTAGTACTCATGGTGTTGACTCGGGCAATAACAACCTTTAGTCAAAGAGAGAACTATTAGAATGTGCTTAAATGTATATCTATAAGGACTTTAATAATACACATTATAGCTCCCACTATTTTTAACGAATTCATAACCCTCAATATAAATATGAGAGAACTCGTAGGGAAATTCTCTTAGTGGGTCGATATCGAATATCCCTAAGAGTGACCTTAGGTTTTCCTAACAAGCCACCTTAGTTCAGCTGATAGGTATCAATCATACCAATTGCATCCTCAATGCAACTATCGAATCTACTGCTATAAACTGTTGATTTGGTCACACTCATTGGGTTATTGTAAACCACAACAATCAATGTAGACCATCTCTAATGAAAGTCCACATGAAGATAGAAAGATGAAACCTCATTAGGAGATGGCTAGAATTCTTTCTTTGTGCTAGCAAAGACAAGAACTCTTGTGAGAGTTAGAGAGAAAAAGAGCGTGTGTGTTAGAAATAACCTTTCTTCCACTTGTGTCTTACAAAAGATGCACAAAAGTCGTCTCTATTTTATGCACCATTTGGCCTTCCATAATGCCTATCACTAAAGAGAGTTATGAGAAGTTTATGGTCATGAATAACATACGTTAATGGAAGTTATAAGAAGTTAATGACTATGAATAACATGTATTAATAGAAGTTTTGGGAAGTTAATGAAAAAATTGGTAGCTGACAACACTTGTTTCTAATCCATTCTATGCAACATTTTATACCCCGATCACATCGCTATACAATCTCAAAACACTCTCTCATATCTTAAATCACCATTCAAGACCATTTTACTCTTCCTTCAAATCTCCTATGTGTGTGATCCATTAGGTTCTTGGTTATATTGGCCACTTGAATTAACTTTTAATTTAAATAAGTCAATAGCGGTATTTAGTAACATGTTATGACTCCCAATTGACTGAAAAGTTAGTGGTTTGACTTCGAACTCTTCCATATGCAATGTTGCCATACAATTTGTCTTATGTTGCCATACAATTCGTCCTTTCACCATCTATACTCCACTTGGTTCAGAGTGTGGTCAAAGTGTTAACTCCCACTAGATTGACTACGTCACATTTAGTCCAAGTGATATTAGATCTTATCCTGAGGATCTCATCACTCTATGTATCATTGAACACTCTCTTCATGACATATATCTGCTCTGGCCAAAGACTCTGGAGTAATGACCCCGACAAGAGGTTGTGGGTTTCATCTCTTTCTATCAAGAGTGGTGAATCCTTTATTAGTTACTCAATTATCTTTGAATACGTCAAGCTGTACCTAATCACCACCCTATGAGTAACCCCTAAAAGGCACTAATGAATGGAGTCAAAGCACAGAGGATCAATATCTAAGATATCCTTGAGCATTTCAAATCATAGGATACTTATACCATTACTATGATGAGACTATCATTGACACTAGAATAGAATATCCATATGATTATCTCATAGTAGGTCAATCCAATGTACTTACTACCCTTAGTAAGCATCCACATGTTAACTCTAAACAACTCATGTCTACAACTTATGAGATCTACTGCTTGATCCAATCAAGGAGTATAATATATGTTAGTCTATCCGGATTAATGATATCTCATCTCATTAATCCTATTGTTGGGGAAAGTTTAGATACTAATACAATTACACATGATAGGAATCTCATTATCATGATCTCATCATGATTTCCTCCATGTTGTGTTTTGTATTAAGGACTTCATTAAATCAATTTAAGATCAACATAAAATCCATAAATGTATAAACATCGAAATAATGAAATATGCCTTTATTAATCATAAAATGATTTTACAATAAGTGCTAAAGGTGATTGCTTTTAGAGCACTTCTCTAACAAATATGACTTTGAAAACTAATTTTATTATAACCATCATCCTTTTACACACCAATTCAAATCAATATTCAACAATGAAATATAGTATTCATAGATAGATTCAACCAATTCTAGATATCAATTAATAAAATTTATAATTAATATTATAATAAGCTTAAAGAAATCAGTCAAAGATTCATTAAACTGATTCTCACAATTAAATTTGTACTTTGTCCCTAATGTACACAATATAAACATTTATGAAAAAGTAAGAGGGTTTAGTGGTACTTTCCTAAGTTTGACTATTTCTTTGATTTTGATCCATCTAATATGAAGCTAACTTCCTTGCAAAATATTAAAAAAGGATAAAAGGAAACAATATAAAAAATATAATGGAAAATAAATCCTATACTAACACAAAAACAAACACAAGATAATATCAAAATTGAAGTAAAATTAAACGAACTTATGGGTTGCCTCCTATGCAACACTTCTTTAACATCTTTAACTCAATGTAACTTGTATATTGATTTCATCTTGGATCAATAATTAACAGCTTGTTTCCACCATTTTTTTCATAAAGCAGTTTCATAGCTTGTAAATAAGCCACCTATTGCATGATAATAACAAAGACATAATTTATCAAATTAATAAATCCAATTTCAAGAAATAATTCCTTTTTAATGAAAAACTTTTAATGAAAGAGGGACTAACAAAATTATCTGAATCGTTGATTGGCTCAAGCAGCTTGTCTTAGAGGTATTGGGAACCCTCTGTACTTAAGGTCACCAATACCTCGTCAGTATACTTGGTTCCTCCACTAGTTCTTCCTCAATCACCTCTATCCACTCTTCTTCTTCTTCTTCTTAGAAAAAGGCTTCTGGCTCATCTTCTTCAGTTATCTTCTGCCACTCCTCTACTTTCTCTTCTTCGATGGAGGTTTCTTCATCTTCTTCTTTAAGAGCTTTTCTTGTAACATCACTCTAATCATGAAGTCAACCCTTTCCATTTCTTCTCTCTCAAATTCGTGTCGCTCAACTTTCATGTCAACCAGGAGTTCTATTAATTTGTCTATAATACTTGCTTCCTCTCCCCTTTCTTCTTTTGAGAGCTCATTTTCATTACTAAGGGTAATTGTCATTCCAAATTCAATAGGATATGTTTCATTAGGACTAGGCAAAACTCCTTGGTTGTTCATTGGATAATATATCCTGTAGTTGATCGATTTGTTTTACCATGTTATGTATATTTTTCTTGATGCCTCATTTTTGAAACTTAAATAAACTTAGTCATCATATTTTTTAGAGCAGTAGTTACCTCCTCGCCTTCTTGAAAAGTATCTTCATTCGTGAAATCGACTATTGTCTGTTCTTCACTCTGAGACAATTGGAAACTCAAATTATACTCATCATATGTAGGTGAAGAAAATCTCTCATCGAATTCATATTGACTAACTTTTGGAAGCTCTTTTTGAATTTTCCCTCCATTCATCAAGCTAACCCTTGTATTTTCTTCACTCTCGAATTTGTGTTAGTCAGCTTTCATTTTAGCAAGGATTTTTATTAATTTATCTTCTAGGGTTGGCTCATTATATGGAGATGCTTAATACAGTAAATATACAATTGGAGCGTAATTGTTCCATCTATAAGTATAAGAGTTGCTCCACTCTGAGTTGTGATTATTCTTGTATACAACACCATGATTTTGATTCTACTTGCTAGGATGCACCCATCTATGTGTTGGTGCTCGATATTCATAATTATAATGATAACTCCTACGAATGTCGCAACATGACCTGAATATCGATTGAGCTTTTGAAGACATGTAAAAACATCTCACTCTCTCATATGGTGATATCATAGTTTGCGAAGACATATTTGGCTTCCATAAAATTATTGTATGCTCTATCATTCCAGTGTGAGATGTGGCTATGACAAGGAATCATAATTCCTATAATACACCACAATCTTAAGATCAAGTAGAGAAATTTAAAAGATAATTAAATTAATAAATCACAAATACAATAAGATACAATTACATAAAATAAAAGAAAGAAAAGAGAATAAATACAAAAGGAAAAATTAAAATAAAAAAAATAAAAACATAGATAAAACAAAATAAAATAAAAATGGCTAGAGTAATAACATTTAAGTTTTCCTAATATCAAAGTCCTTGACAGCTATGCCAAAAACTTGGTTGACCTATTTATGAATAAGTCAATTATGTAATAACCACAAGTGCATGACGTAGCTGTAACTAATACTGATAAGTACGGGTCAATCTTATGAAGACGATGAATGTTAGTAATTACCCTTCCCTACTATCTAGCCTACGGATTGATTTTATATTTTTAATAAAAAGAAAATATAAACTAAATCAATTAAAGAAATAGGAAATGATAATGAATGTAAAGATAGTGGAGTTCTCTTAAAAAACTATGTTATATATTAGTATCTAGGTTTGAATCCCCTTAAACTCTTAACAAATTGATCTTTTATTATACAATTATTTTTTGATCTATTAGATAGTGGAGACTCTTCTGGCATGCTAATAACTGACCTTGAGTCTACTAACAACTAATCCTAGGGTATCTAACCAAATTACTTAGGTTAAATCTTATAGGATTGCATTACTAATTTATAAGTCCCTATATTGGGTTTGACCTTAATCTAGAAGATTTATGTCATCCTATCTCTAGGGTTGCAATCAACTTCTTCTAATTATGGTAGATCTATTCTCACTGGGATTTCTCAATCTCAACTTATGAAATTAGATTATGATATAATATTCTTAGGTTAAAAAAATGTGCAATCAGATCATAATATATTAAACAACCAATTGCATTAATAAAAGAATCAAATCAAATCATATCAAAGTATTAATATAAGGTTCATCTAACCTAAATACTAATTGGACATTTAGTTACACATGATTGAATATGAAATCAAACATACATAAACAGAAATATGAATCGAAAATAGTGGGTTCATAATTCTAAATCTTCCTAATTGTTTTCTATTGAATGTTCTTGCAATGTAGAGGCTTGTTCTTGTATTTCGATCGATCTTTCAATGATTTCTTCATTTTTTTCACTTCTATGGACCAAAATCATACCTAGAATATGAGTTCCACGTTTGGAATCACCTCCCTACATCTACTCTTCAACTCTTACTGACTAGCTTTTCTTTCACCTCCCAAAATGTCTCTTTATAACAAAATTTAAGGTTTTGGGAAGATGTACGATCTCTTGCACAATTGTGCATTAGACCGCATAATCAGAATTCTCCAGATGTCACGAAAGTACATGTCCACGTAAAAATGAATAGGCATATTTATAACCGTGCATTCCTTTAGATATGTTGATTCTTCATTTTATGTCTTCTTTTCGTTTGAATTCTTCCCCTTTGAGTCTATGAAGGAAATTATACTCTATAAACACACTTGGAGCAAATTAAGTACCAATTATATGATAAAAGTCTAAAATATCAAGCAAAATACATCAAATATAGGTGGTAAAATATAGTTGAATATCCATCTATCACCTACCTAGAAGTATTATAATACATGTGTGGAGTGCACATGGACTCCACCTCTACCTCAAGCTCCACATTGATGGCGTAGCTAGTCACATCATTAGAGACAATGCAATGTAAGCAATGTTTAAATGACCCCTTGGTAAGGTTAAGCAACTGATCGCGGCTTATCTTTCAATCCTAAAATTGATCCTTGGAAACCGGTCAAATAAATTTGTACCAAGGATTGCAGTACAGGATGCAACCTCGGGTCGACTCTCAA
>JANKYF010000009.1:15982293-15999689 GCA_029829435.1 Erythroxylum hondense
AAACATTAAGTCGCTGGATTAAATGGACGATAAGGATCGATTCCGTGGTCGTCCATCCCATTCGCTCTTAGTATATATACTTAATGAGTGTTTAGTAGAAGATACTCCTTCTGGATTGCCTTCCTCCTTATCTTACCCAAAAATAATTTTAAAAATATGGTACAAGTCATACATGAATGACATTGAATATCATCTCTCTGCATCTTTTTGGAAAAACTGAAATCAACACCGCTCCTACCGAGTTTCACTTCCAACATGCCTTTTGGTTGTTCTGCGTCAAAGATCTTCCACTGAACAACTTTGTAGCCAATAAACCTTTAAGACTTCCATGGGACATAAACCACTTAGTTGCTCTATGCTTCATTCCATAACCCTTTTTAGATATCAAAGCAGCCTGTTTAGGAGACCAAAACAATGAGGACAGAGAGTAAATTACTTAAAAAGTGAACAGTCATCGACAGACTATTGGACAATGATGCCAATTCTCACCAATTATGAGAAATTTTCTATGCCCAGGAAAGTCTAATAATTCAAAAGGGACTAAGATCAAATGGGAAGTCTTATGCCTTCCAAGCAGGAAGGTGGACTATGGTTGATCTCCTTGCAAGCCATGAATTCAACTTTGATTACAAAAAGAATATGGAAGCGTTTTAATAATAGAAAGGCTCTTTGATATAAATGGGTTCATGGATACTAATTGTCTACGACTAGTTTCTAATAGCTCAAAGTGAGCAACAAACATTCATAGTCCTTAATACAGATGCTCAGACTTAGAAACTCCAGTTCTCCTTCAAGAGTTTCATAGGAAATAGGGAACAAACTTGATTCTGGTTAGATAACACGTCCAACCGAATACCTTTACACCTTAGGCATAATATGCATGCACTTATTATAAGAATCCATCCTCAGGCCAAGGTGACATAACTTCGAAAAGAAATTGGAGATGTATCTTCAAATGTGCTAGTAGTCTTCTTAATAACCTACCTACTCACCAACCTAACCCCAACCAGATGAATAGGATGATTTGACTACAAGATCCCTCCTAGAAATTTACAAATAGTTTCTATTATAACTTATTTAGACCACATTTGTTAAGAGTTCCCTTGTTTCATCTTCGTTGGTCCAAACTCTTTTTCACCAAGTCTTCTTTTATTAGTTGACTGGCTACAAGACAGATTTCAAGGGATAGGTAATATGGTATTTAGACAAATTTATGTTTATTATGTCAAATGGCTCTTGAATTAAATGCTCATCTTTTTTTCAATGGCCTTACATCTGATACAATGAGAGGGAATAGCCTCTTACTGTTGGTTGGGCTGTAGAGAAGGCCAGGGCTGTAGAGAAGGCCACACTTATGAAACAGGTTGCTTGCATTTTCCAAACAACCTTCATTTGCTCCATCTATGTTCTTTGGTGGGAAAGGAACAACAGGCTTCACAAAAGCCTAGCCACAAATAATATATACGTTGTCAGCAAATACAATCGTTTGGACTAGAGAAACTTTTTTATAGCAAACAAAGCTCACCTTGGAGTCACCGCCCAAATGAAGATTAGTTGGGAACTTAACCCAAACTCCAAACTATAGACCTAATTTTTCACACCTCCCTTCTCGGTTGTCTAACTGTGTAGCAAGTTGCTGGGATCCTTATTGAGGGTTTATCTTTGTACAGTTCATTGTTGAAAGCTTAAAGCTTAGTCAATACAATTACTTCATTTTTCGATAAGAGAAAAGGTTCCATTCTTCCCACTTAATATCCAGTAGTATGTAAAAGATGAAACTCTCAGTATATTACACCAACCCATCCCCATGCAATAGAGCAAAGCTATTATGTGCTTAGACAGCAATCAACGTAGCCACCATAAATTGAAAAAGAAAAACCATCTTAGTAATAGTTTAAAAATCTGCTGTGTCCGTTTTCCTTTCTTTTTGGTCTTAGGAAATGTGCAGTATGCACTTCAAGTGACAAACATGAGAAAATTTGAGGAAAATTGGAGTGAATTCCGCCAGAAGAGATCCACCGTGACAAATCTTTACCAGTTGAGACCCCAGAAAAGAACCCATCAAGAGTACTCTAGGCTCTCTACAATCACCAACTTTGACTGCATGTGAAAAATATGAGCACCTGGCTAATAATACTGACTTGGAATAATGAAGGAAACTTCTTCAATGTTGCCGGATAAAAACCAATTTGAAGATGTGTCTGCACTCACGAGATGATTATCAACAACAAACAGAAAATTATAAAAACGCCACAAACATGTATTCCAACACAGCGAAGGAAAGAAACAAGGAACAAAAGAATTCACCTTGTGCGGGGCAAGGGAGGGGACCACCGAATTCCTGAAACTTTTGATGGAGGGCCGAGATGAAATAACATCGTAAAACAGGGAAATTGCAAAACCAGGAATTGGATCGCACACATCTTCAATAAACAACTCATGTGCTGAACAACTTCAATTAAAAGAAAATAATGCTTGATTTCAAAAGATAGGAGAAATCAAGAGAAAGCAAAAAGAAACTGACCGCACAATTTTTGAACGGTGTAAAACTGGTTCATCTTCCTTAGAAAAGCATCATCATCTTCCTTCAGTCCTGCCATTGCATAACAGCCCTCAGTGGGATGATATATTACCATGTCTTGCTCAAGAATTCCTCAACGTATGAACAGCAATAAACTCTAGATTCAGTGGCTTAACATAGGCTATGCAACAAGCAACTGATTAGGTACGGTTCCAGGCACATGTGCCACTGGGAATCAACAAAAGACTTATCAACTGAACTGCACATTCCTGGCCTTCAAAATACCACGACGAAACGTCGATTCATAATGACCATCTTGCTCTATCCCATTAACTTGCATTTCTTTGACAAGTACCTCAACCCTATCAATGTCTCTTGCTTTGAAGAAGCCAGATAATAGAGCTGTGTATGTTACAATATCAGGTTGTAGTCCTCTATCAATCATTTCATCAAAAAGACTTCTAGCATCAATAATTTTATTCATTTTACAGTGACTGTCGATGAGAACAGTGTAACAAATTACATCAGGTTGCATGTCCCTATCTATTATTTCTCTCCAAAATGCTGAGGGATCAAACATTTTATCCTTGTTTTTACGGGCACGCGACAGGGAATGAGACCTTAGATTCTGTTTTGAGAAACCATCAAGTAAAACAGTGTAAGTGACAACGTCAGGCTCAATCCCTCTGCTCATCATATCACCCAAGAGTTTGCAGGCCTCCTTTAAGCAGTTTATTCTACAATATCCATTTATCATCATTGTGTAGGTAATCAGATCAGGGACCAGTCCTGTGCGGATAAAAGTATCAAAAGCATACTGAGCCTTTTTCATTTCTCCACCATTGCAAAGCACACCTATGACATTGCTGTACATGATTTTGGTAGGCTTCACATTAAGAGCTAGCATCTTCTCAAGCAAAAACAAAGCTTTCTGGTCATCACCTTCCACACAGAGATTAGAGAGCAGCTTTGAGCAAGAACCTTTTGTGAGTATACATCCCTGCTTAGAGAGCTTAATGAATAATTTAAAGGCATTATTTGTATAATTTGCATCACAATAACCATTTACCATGGAACTATAATTTTCCACGCACTTCTCATCCAGTCTGTTGAAAAAAGCTTCAGCATCCTCCACATTACCCGCTATACACAAACCTTCGATGACTGCATTTTGTATGACAGTGTTAGTTTTATAACCCTGAGCTTCCATTTCATCTAACAAGTTAAGCGCCTCTTGCAGAAGGCCATTTCTACACAACCCACTAGCAAGTACGTTATAAGTAACAATATCTGGTTTGGACCCATTTCTCTTCATTTCCTCAAATAAATTTAAAGCATCATCCAGTTTACCAATAAGACAATAACCCCGAATCAAAGTGGTGTAATTGATAACATCTGGAGCCATTTGCTTCTCTTTCATCTCAAGGAAAAAAATTGACGCTTCTTCCACTTTCCCCAACTGGCACAATGCATGTATCACTACATTATAGCAAGCCCGATCAAGGAAAACTCCCATCTTCTTAAATTCCCTAAACTGGTATGCAACTTCTGATGTCATGCCAGCCTGAACCAAGCCTTGAAGAATAGAGCTGAGAATAACACAATTAGTCTTGATATTTTTTGCTACCATTTCTTCGTGAAAAGCTATAGCTTTATCTAACCTTCCAATCCTGCAAAACCCACAAATCAAGGCACCATATACATACACATCTGGAGCAAGACCTTGATTCTCCATCTCGTGCAAAACATTCTCAGCCTCTTTCAGTTTCCTCTCATTGCAGAACCCACGAATGACAACTGAAAAAGCAAAGACATCTACCGGACCCTTTGCACTTATCAGTGCCTGAAGAACTTTAAACGCTAAATCTGGTTGTTTATTCATGCAGAGTCCTTCGATATAAGTTGTGTAAGCAAACAAACGTGGAGCAATCCCATCTTGCTCCATCTTTTGAAACACATCTAATGCTTCCTCCAAACTACCTTTTACACAAAATGCCTTGATGGCAATAGTGTATGTGTAATCATTAGGTGTTACCCCAATGACCTCCAACTGCCGATAAATGGTCAGAGCTAACTCCACTTCCCCGCACAAAATCAACCGGTTCATGAGAAAATTACATGAGAATATATGTGGAATTACCCCACGCAGCATAATTTGGGAAAGAACATCAACTGCCTCGTCAAACATTCCGTAATTGACATAAAGCTTAACCAATACATCAGACACATGAGCAAGCACATTAGAAAACTCACTGTGAACTCCCTCTGCCAAAGCTTCAAACAACAATTCAATCTGAAATCCTGAATTTCGTTGTTTTCCAATAAGTTCCAACAACACATAATCCAATTTCCTGTCCAAACGCCAATAACACAAGATTCTAATGATTGCCGCATAAGTATTACAGTCATGAGAAAATCCACCTTCTTTTAGTTGATAAAAGAATGAAATGGCAAGATTGGGCTGTTTAATCAAAGAGTATAAAATTTCGGCAACCTTAGGAGTGTCTAGTTTAGTGAAGCAATTAATCAAATGATTGTCGTTATAGGGGTTCGGACTTTGCTCCACGGTGATGGGGTCTGCCAAGGTGGAATCCAGATGAACAACAGTTGCAGTAGAATAAAACCGAAATAAGTTAACTTGTTTAATATATTTCCTCAAAGAAATAAACTTGAAGGATGAAACCCGCATGTAACCTGGAAGAGACTGAAAGAAATGGGAAATTAAGCAAAAGGGACGAATTCTTGGAATCCGTGGAACCCTGCTTTAAACCTTCTTTGAAACCAGAGAAGCACAAATCGATACTTGCTTTGTGCATGCTTCCAAGATGGTGCAGGAACAGAGGAAGGCAAAAAATATTTTACCTCGTTAGCAATGGATGACTTGAAGAAATATCAAGTGAAATAGGCTGCTCTGTAATCAAACTTTCAGGAGAAACCAAAAAGCTATAAATTCCAGCTAGACTGCCCTCAATAATCCATCATAAAACTAAACCCAAGTCTTGTGAGCGCCTATTTTTTTACTCGCCACTGAGAGCATCCCTAACTTGAAAGAAATGTGAGATATTATAACAACAAAACCCTAAACTTTGTTTTTGAGAGGAAGGCTACTGTTTGAGAGGAAGCCAAGTAGTAGTCGACACTTTTAAAACTCACATCCATTGAACTCTTGCCGTCTTTGATCTATCTCATGAGCTCGACCTTCATCTTTTTTGTTTGCCAACTAATTATGAATTGCATCGATTTTAATATTAGTACGGTGAATTAGTAATATTAGTCAATATTAAATATTGTAAAATTATAAAAATAATTTTTTAATTTCATAAAATTAAAATTTAATCACTTATTATAATATTTATCTTTTAAATGGTACAAATTTTATAAATTTATTTTAGAACATTAAAATTATTAATAATTAAAATAATTAAAAATAAAAATATTTATTTTATTAATTCTAGCTTTTATATAAAAGAATCATTTTAGTATAAATTTGGCATAACAATATTTTTATTTATATTAATCAAATAAATGCTCATCATAAAAGTTAATTATTCTTTCCCATATTATTCATATAGATAAATAAAACTCATATTAAATACCAAGAAAAAACTATAATTAATGTGATAATAAGTTTGTTTAATTCCAGTTTGTTTAATTCCAATATAGTTACAAAATTAAGAATAATACAAAATAATACTACAAATTTTAGCAATTAAGTATCACATATTAAGAGCACCGTAATAACAAGGTTCATGGTCACAAATATAATAAAGTAAAAGTCCAAAAATATATTTTGAACCTTAATATTTGCAGCGTAATATAAGTCGAGCTCTAATATTTCAAAACATTTCATTTAAATTATAATGTTTGTAAAATGTGTAAAAAGTACCAAAAATAGATGAAAATTTTGATATGATTAATATTTTGTTAGTTAAAGGACAGATCAATGCTAACCTTGCTTTGTTTATCATCCTTCATAGTTAGACAGTGAGTTTCACTATCACTTTCGAGGCATTGTGAACATGAGTTCAGATCCTCTATCTAATATTACTTTATCTAATTGAAATATGTCGTCGTTTCTTCTTAAATTTTAAATAATTTGTTACTTTTTCAAAATTCGTGGCTTATGAGCCAAGCTGACCCTAGTCGATGTCCTCTATCATCTTCTTTTCAACACTAAAGAAGTAACTCTCTCACCATCTCGTCTTTCTTCGCCACCTTCCTACTCCTAGTAATATCCAGATTACCTAATCTCATCTACATCAAATTATTTGACATTTGCAGTCAATTACATTATTTCGCTAAACAAATTCAATGATGAATGCATTATCTGATATTGTCTTTTGTAATTTTATCACAAGAGATGACGATGGAGTATGAATGACGATGAAGCATTGACAATGATTTTAAAAAAATTGATATTATAAATTTATAGGTGTTCTCAAGGTCATAAATAAGAAAAATATTCCTTGGATTTTGGAGGATATAACAACCTAAGTAAAATTATTCTAGCGACGTGGATGTTTACTTTGTCAAGTAATTTTAATTTGTTGATTTTCAATTAGATAGATATTAGGTAACAAATTTCTTACATTTGCACGGTCGTGCAACTTAAGTCAAGGCCGTGACTTTCTTGCGCGATTGTGCAAGTAAGTCATGGTTGTGACTTTTTTTCGCCTAAAATTAATATATTGGAAGAGAAGAACTAGGATATGAAAATTTGAAAGGGTTAAACAGGTAGACGAAGGATGTATATCTTTTATATGGGCATCTACTTAATCTTCAAGATGTTGTGATACAATTTTGCCTTCATTAGTTATAGCTTCAGAAATGTGCATGGGTTAAATGTGTGGTCCAATCTATTTTACAAGTTCACTCTATGATTGAAGGAAATTGTAGTGGTTCAGTTCAAAAAGAAAAGTGAATGTTCGATATGATTATTTTCCAAGCAAAACAGAGGCATATTTTTGCAATTTCCCTGTGTAGAATTTGATATTTGTTTTAATTAATTATTTTTTAATTAGCTTAGAAAGGTTCTTTTCATCTTGTATTCTAATTTCAGTAGCCATCCACCCTCCTTTGTTGCATTTTAAGAAATCAATAAACACCTAGTAATGTTTGCATCTTATGTACAAACACTTAGTAATGCAAATAATTTTGCAATGCGTTTAGTGAATAGGAATGATTTTTGTTTGTTTGTTTTCTGCACATCTTTTCTGTCCTCCTAGTTATTTTGTTGGAATAGCCTCCAAATTCAGACTAATTATTTCCCAACTAATTGTCAATTGGAAGCCAAGACATTAAATCAGACTGACTAATTCTACCAAGCATTACAAGTTTTAAATTAATAGAAAATACAATCTACATTTTGATGATAACAAAGCATAAGTATCACTAACGAATTTATTTCTTATGAAAGAAATAATGGTAATGCACAAATCAAGATACATCTGATGAAGTCACTAGAAAAAATTGAATTTCAACGTATTCAATTGAACAACAAAATCAAGACCAAGAAAGAACAAGCATAACAAAGTTATAGATGAATATGTAATGTTTATTATACTTCCTAGTTAATCACTTTGATATTTTAAAGGCCTTTTATACATAAAACATCATTATTTTAGCTCATTGCATGAGTCTTTTTAGTCACTAAAAGGAATTAAGGTTTTGATTTTAAAGAAAAGGAAGATCCTTAAAACATACATTTGGGTACATTTAAAGAAGTGTTTTAACTCAATTTTGCATTAGAAAGATTAAGTTTACTCCTTTAAAGATGTTAGAATAATGATTTTAGGTATATTGGGAGACTTATATAGGTTAACGGTAGAAAAATACAAGTTAAAGTTGTCAAAACTTATGTACCAAGACTTTGTAGCAATATTGATTGTGCATTTGTCAACCAATGTATTACAATCAACTAATGTGCTAATGGTTAGTACATTTTTCAACCACACATTGATCAACCAATAAAATCTTTATTAAGAGTAACATTGATGTTCCATCAGTTACTACATTGGTCAACCGCATATTGATCAATCAATACACAATAACTAGTAATTGATAATGACAATTTTTTATTTTTAACAACTAGTTTAACCCCCAAAACCAATAGGGTCTTCCAAATTTGTAAATTATTTTATGAGTATGGTTACTCTTCTCCTTAGAGAAGGATTGTAAAAAGAGGTACTTTTTACATTCTTTAAAAAAGTAAGTTATTATAAGTTTCCTCTTCACCTTGTTGAAAAAAGGGACTTACTGAAATATTTAAGAAATGTCTTAAAGAGTGGATTTAGGCAAGATTGGTTTATGAAACTACTATAAAATAGTTTTCCTTTCTTTAAGTTACTTTTATCATAAATCATTTTTCCTGTCTTTTACTCCTTAATTCTTTTAAATATTTTTTGATTATGTTATTGATTAATATTAAGTTACTTTTATCATACATTGATAATCTTAAGAGTCAAGGTGTGATAAAGTTCTACTGCGGTGCACATTGCGTGTCATTGCTGAACATCTCAACCAAGAGAAAGAACTAAATATAAATTTTTTCATAACTATTTACGATATATTCCCCATCCTAACTGGTCTCATAAAGTATGGTCAATAAACTATACAAGCTGCAAGGTACATTGGATCGTTCTTCATCCAATTATATGGATTGATCTATTAATGATGGAATTTTTTTTATTCTGTTTACAAGTTACATAATCATATAAAATTGTATCTAACTCTATATGTGGATATGGAATGTATAAAATAGGTATGAACGGCGAACTAAAGATAAATTTATACTCAAATTTGAAATTGCAACAGATACAAATGAAAAGCAATTAAAAAATTCCACTTAACGTAGTCTTATGACTGAGAGTGTAACATACCACTCCCACAGAGCATAATCTCGAAGATACCAGAGGATACTTGAGGAAATACTCTATAGAGTTGATACATTAGGATAATCAAAATAACTAAATAAAAACATCAAACATATCATAAGCATTCAAAAAATTCATTTCTTCTCATTTCTATCATACCTATAAAAGGTCACATATGGCATTATAGTTTAGAATCCACATATACATTACATAACATTTTAGAGTTTAATCCTAGTAAAAAAATGTGTAACATGATGTGGGATACTAATGTAAAAGACTCTGACTAGACTCTGTTGATTCAACTGATAAGACCTTTGAGCTATTTTCGTCCCCAAAATGTAAGTATTAAACTTCTAGGATATCCTTTTCATAGCTAGAACTCCCTTAAATTTGAATCAAACAATGCTGCATTTTTTAATGATTTTGTGAACTCTGTGAATGAGCCATCATCGATGCACTCACACAAGTCAAATAACAAAGACAAGTTATATCTCAATTTATCACACTTCAAAAAGTATATCATATAAACCAGTATTGCATATTACATCACATTCTCCATTGACTTCAACTGTATTTCACTATTCCAAAGCAATTCAAGAAATCATTTTAATTCAATCATATGATGCATGTAGGGATGCATATGTAAATGCACATGTGATTTCATTCTCATTTTGTTTTGTTGTGACTGAGTGCCTATCAATGCAATTTGTTGTCCCGTACCTATTGTGGTACCGAATTCATAGCTGGCCCATACCCATTGTGGATACCGAGTCTTTGTAATTAGAGCCTTAGGCTCTTTCTCATAATTATGAGCTCAAAGCTCTTTTTTACTCATCGATCACTCTGGTCACAACTTCTTTATTGGTTCATGCATTTCAATATGATAAGATGTATCATTTCATATGCTATGCTTTTATTAACTTTCATTTTGGTGTGTTTATGCTATATAACTAACTCCTCGGACCTAAGTCCAGCATTTATCAATCAGTTATACACTTATTTTACATTAAACATACAATTCACACATAAGCATAGATATGTGAGTTTACATATCTGAGTTGACTCATAGTACACTCTAAAAATGTTATTGCATTGATGTTCCGGTAATGTCCAGATGTTGACGATCACCTTACGCGTTTATCGTCATGCAATACATGCACATATAGTTCACAAATCAACAAGTTGTTTAATCGTATAATATACAATCATTCACATGTATATGTGTCATGTTTTGGTGGATACTCAATTGACTTTCTGGGCATGTATTCTTAAGCATAGGTCTTGACTATTTAATTTATGCTTATACACCTTAAGACCATTCAAACATTACAGCTTGTATACTACCATTATGCTATCAGGCTTATACCTTTAAGTTAGCTTGATTTACTCCAATTTCATCAAACTTAAATTATACTTATCCTTGTACATTTTCATGATTAAAAAGCCTCTTATAACACATACACAGTTGTTACTTTAAATATGGAATTTCAGCAAGCTAGATCTATACATTCACCAATCTTTTTCCAGCTATATATATTCATACATTTACCCAATTCTCATTCATAATTACCCCATATTCTTCCATGTTCATTCATCCATACCTTATACACATTACTCATGTCCTTAAGATCATGTTTGCATTAAAAGAACACATTTATTCTATTAACGAATCATAATTTCCAGTTTTGAATACAACCATATCAAACAACCCATTCTTTAGGTTATGACATCAATTAACTACATAAACTTATCAAGCTCTTAAATAATTAATCGACCAACAATATAGGCTCATTCCAATACTTAATCAAGTCCAAATATACCAATTTAGAGTGAATTTTCTTAGCTGATTCAACATATACACAAGGTTGAAATTAAAATTCTAGAATTTGTCATCAACATCGCTAATGTGTGTAACTTTATTACCTTTAATACTTCATGAATTTTATAAGCTTAGAGACATTACTAATACATGAAATTTCCAGATTTCATGTCCTTTAAAGTTGCTTCATTTTTCAAGTTAATATAACTTCCATATTGGTTGCACTAAGGCTTACAAAATTCTGCTCACTTATGTCATTAACAGTCACATTTTTTTCACAAACACACCTATAAATATAATTTTCCATATTCGAAAACACCTTAATAAAAACTATCTTTAGCATGAATTCCTTATAAATTATACTTCAAATCTCAACTTAAATTGCCCATACAATAGCCCATAAACTATTGTTTTCGTATATGCAAAAACAGAACAGAAATTTACCCATTCATTCTTCATTTTCCAGAACATCTTTAACACCAACACCACATTCAATCCATCCCTAATTAGCCATAATAAAATTCAGCTAACATATAACATAATAGGTTAGTATTCACTTGGTTGATTAACTCAAATGCCACCTCAAATGTCAAGCTTACTTAGCCTTACTTACAAGAACAATTCAAGAACATTGAGGGGGTGTGATGGGTTCGGCCATGACTAGGAGAAAAGTCAACATTATATGTCATAATGTTCTACCTCTATAGCTATCTTTATGAAGGATTTTGTGTTGGTTTTGGGGTGGTGATTTATAGAACTAAGGAAGAAACCAAAGATGTGGGTTCTGTGTGGGTTTCGGCAATGGGACGGAGGAGAGGGAGAGCATATGAAAAAAAATAACAAAAGGATATAATCATGAAATGTTATAAGTCATTTGGTGAAAGATGAGTGTTTATCCTCCTTTTGTTTTTTTTTTAAAACAGTTGTCATGTATTTAATCAAGCTACATGTCCTTTTTCTTGGCTGCCAAATGTCACTTAATTTTTAAGCCATTTGTCACTCAATTCTCTAAGCTATTTTTCACTCATTTTATAGGCTTAATCATCCTAAATTTCAACATGTCAACTTGCTTGGCTCTTGAAATTTTTCCTAAGCTAAATGTACATATTAATTTATCAATTCCTTTTATTGGTAAACCAAAATACAAGACATTAGAAATGCACAATCGTGTCACAATCATTTTGAATTTTCGTACTCCAGAACATGTCAATAGGTGCACATAAAATGTTTGCATTTTTTTAGGTCATAATTCAAGTGTGTATGCTAATATTATGCATGTGAATGAAATCATAAAATCATCTCCTAAATGAACCAAATTAATTCTATAATGATGTAACTCAAGTGACTCAGTATTCTAACACTCCAACCTCAGTAGTTTTGGAAACTGACTATTACAATTCTCCCCTCCTTAGGAAATTTCGTCCTCAAAATTCTTACCTTATTGATCAAATAGGGGAAGGTTCTCCTTAGTCTCCCACATAGCTTCCTCTCTCAAATGATTTCTCTAAAGGACTTTAGCCAAAGGAACTTCACAGTTTCTTAATTGCTTAGTTTGATATCTAACTATTTTAGTTGGTTCCTCTACATAAATCAAATTAGTTATAATCTCAACCTCTTATGCTGGCAATACATGTGTTGGATCTGACCAATATCTCCTGAGCATACTAATATGAAATACACTATGAATCTGAGCCATTCTGGTGGTAATGCTAATTTGTAAGCCAATAAACGTACTTTCTGAGTAATCTTATATGGACCGATATTCCTAGGGCTTAACTTTCCCTTTCTACCAAACCTTAGCACTCTTCGCCAGGGCGACACTCTAAAAAATACCTTGTCTCCTATTTGGTACTCCATGTCCCTCCGGTGCTAATCTACATAACTCTTTTGCTTGTCTTGAGCTACCTTAATCCTATTGTGAATCAATTTTACCTTATCAATGGTATTTTGAATCAACTATTGACCTTTAACAATCCTTAGGCCTTCTTCATCATAGTATAAAGGTGCTCGACAACTTCTACTACATAACACCTCATATGGAGCCATACTAATACTACTATGATAATGATTATTGTATGAAAATTCAATGAGAGCTACAAACACATCTCATGCTTCTTGAAACTATAAAACACATGCCCTAAGCATATCCTCAATAGTCTGAATAGTCCTCTCACTCCGTCCATCTGTCTAAGGATGAAACGTTGTACTAAAATTTAACTTTGTACCTAATGTTGTTTGTAGGTTGCCTTAAAATCTAGAAGTAAATCTGGGATCTTGATCTGAAACAATAGACACTGAGACCCCAGGTCGCCTCACTATCCCATTTACATATCTCCGAGTTAACTAATCTAGTGTGTTATTCTCTCTAATAGATATGAAATGAGCTAATTTTGTCAATCTATTAATAATGACCTATATAGCATCATATTTCCTCGGAGTTCTTGACAAACCTATAATAAAATCCATTATAATCCTCTCCCATTTCCACTATGGATTAGGTAATGACTGTAGTTTCCCAACTGGTGCCTGATGCCTGATGCCCTGCTTTAACTTGTTGGTATGTCAAAAACCTGACAATATACTTAACCACTTGCTTCTTAATCCCTAGCCACCAAAAATGTTGTTTTAGAGTACTGAACTTCATGGTAGTACGATGCATAATATAGGTTGTTATGTGTGCTTCCTCTAAAATTTCTTTTCTCAGACCATTAACATCTGCTACATATAATCTCTGATTCAACCACAATGTACTATTTCTCAACTCAAACCCAGAACTCGAATTCTGTGTTAACTTCTCTATAATTTCACAAATTATGGGTCCTTGCTTTGATCTTTTCTGATCCTATCTGTTGGATTGGAAAAACAAAGCCTGCATGATTTGGATAAAACGGTAAATTTCAAAACTTTTTAGAAATCAAAATTGCAGCGGAAGCAATATAACCAAATCACCATGCATAGCCATACATGATATGGTATAAGGATAAACATTTGCATGAACACAAGATGAAATTATATTACCGACTTCTTCGCTACAGTTTTAACTCCTCGTTGTGCTATCCTAACTATAGTAATATATACTCCACTAAGTGATGTATCCTCTTGTCATTATTATATCTTCTTCTCGATATTGTATCATCGACCAATCCGATCTACCACTTGTTCTTCTTGGTGATTAATGAATTAACCATTAATTAGTGCAAGCCCAACATTCAATCATGGGCTTTAAAACCTATATTTATATTATTTACTTTGCTTGATAACCTTCCTTGAAGCCTAGTGGGGAATCTTATTGGACTTAGTTAATTCAAGCTTTAATAAGCCCATAATTAATTTAATCTTATTAGAATTAATTTTGGCTTGTTAACTAAATGTCATTCCACTAAAAACAATTAGTTGAACTTTTGAAGTACTAAATATTATGAGAACAAATATTTTAAATAAGATGTTCAATTGCAAACCTTATTAAGAACCTTATTATACCCATCCGTGAAAGAGGAGGATAGCTGGAAGGAACATTAAATGGAGAGGAAACAAAAAGAATGAGAGAGGCGGCAGTAAGAGAGCTGGAACGTGAGCTAATGGACATTCAATTTAGAGGAGAAGAAAATAAAGCTAATGGAGGCATAACCAAGGAATGAAGCAGCCTTCATTGACTCACGATCACACTCCACTCATTTACCAATGCAAGACATAGCCTCCTTAGGCATACAGCAGCCCTCACTCCAACAACACACACTCTGCTCTTTTCATGAAAGCGTGGAAAGAAGACAACAAGCTAAATATGGCCAAACATTTTTTAATCCCAACATAACTGTGGTTGCTAATTGAATTTGTTTTTATTCCTTATTTGTCTTAATTTTGGTGGATTTAATCAATGCAGTTGTTGGGCCTCGAAATTTGTTTTATTGATTTATTTATTTATTGGTTTACTTAATTTATTTTTATTTTTGCCTTAATTGTTTTAATTATGTGTACATATATATATAGATATATTTTGTTGAGTCTTGAAGTAGTAAGTATGTTTGGGAATTAGAAGTTGGGAATTAAATGAAGGATTAGGATTAATTGGATTATTTGTAGTAGGCTTGTGAGGGTAGAGCCATATGAGACAAATAAGGGCTTGTTGGATGGAATGGGCTTTGGGAATGAATGGAATGAGAAGAAGGAAGAGAGCCCAATAGAGTTGCTTGTAAGTTATAAGAAGGAGAGCTCAAAACTACATAGTTTTGAGGTAGGTTTTTAAGTTGAGACATAAATGAATTAAAGGAAGGAGAGGAAGCAAAGTTGTCGTAGACCAAAGGAAGAGAAGCAAAAATCGTGAGCTAAGGAAACAAGGAGAGCTTTCGGCCAAGAGGAAGAGGGAGAGCCGTAGGAGGCTTGAAGGAAGGAAGAAAGAAGGAAAAAGGAAGAGGAAACTACTTGTGGGAGGTAAGTTCCATCTTTGTTTGGGTTAGGTTCAAGTATGGGATAAAAGGGAAGTTAGGGTTTGTGTAGAGATTGAAGAAAGATAGAAGAGAAGGGTGAAATCTATGGATTTTAAGGATTTCTAAGTTAAGGTTGGGCTATTCTAACATCAATGTCTTATGGGTAGGTTAGGTTTAAAGTAGACTTTTACCTTTGCTTGATTTTATGAATGCTATGCTTTCCTTTAGAATGTATTTATTGAATAAAGTATGGTTTAATTGAAGGAAATCAAGAGAACCCCACTCAAGACAAGGAGGAAGGGCAATCTTGAATTCGGTTTCCGACGATAGGTGGGTAACATTTTTATAGTTGTTGTGTAATGGGCAAATGCCCTATGTGTGCTATCTTTGTTAAATTGTGTGTATATTGAAAGTGTATTTCCTTTGATTTGAAAGAAAAGAATGAAACTATGATGATTCAATACAATGAAAGAAGCATAAAATGCTATCCTTGTGTTTGAATATGTGAGCATAAATTGGTTGTGATTGGGCGAGAGAGAACCTATTTCGTTAAGTCACGTGCATGTTGTGTAGCGCCCCCTCACCGTAGGGTATGAATCGGGATACCCGTAGGTACACTCCGACGCATAACCCACGATACGGGTGCCCTACGCGAGACATCACATTAAAACCTGCATGGCATCGCAACACAAAAACTCACAATAGCATAAATCATGAACAGAGGGCTTTAACTGAAAAACCAAGAGAGGGAGTGTGGTCTGGAGAGGTGTGTGTGTGAACTGAAGGGAATAAAAGGAGAAAAATGTTGGCTAAGGGGGATGCTAACTTAAACTCTCCACTCACTTGGCACCATCAAGACACATTCATCACTCTACATTCACCACCAACGTGACAGTACATTCAGCTGAAAAACGAGGACACCAAGAGGAGCTGGAGGCATACACGACGACAGGAGGTGCATGAAGTGTGTGAGTAAGTGAAGTGTGTGAGAGGGAGTGACTTGTTATGTGTGCGTGAATTAAGGGGAGTGAGGAGAGCCGTGCGTTACATGGGGGGCTGTACGTAAAGAGGGAGAGTAGAACGAGTGTATGCCGTGCAAGTGTGTGAGTGAGAAGGGAGAGAGGAGAAGGACGTGAACTGCAAGTGGAAGAGCTGGTGGTTTAACGTGAAAACAAAAATAACGTGAGCTGTTGGTTACTCTCCAACAAGATTGCAAAAAGGAAGAGTCCCACCAAGCACTCACGCTGTTTCCATAAAAGAAACCAGTTGGCAACTAAGCAAAAAGGGACCTGCTGGTGGTTTTAGAAGGAACGTGGCAGCTGGATTTTGAGGAAAAAAAGAATAGCATTAAACTAAGGGAAGACACGCTTCAAGGCTGAGGCATCAACTTGAGGAGCTCCAAAAACGACCCACGCAGAACCAAAGACAAGAACGCACCATGCTATAGGAGCAGAACCACGTAAAGAAAAAGGGAATTATTCCATCTCTGTCTTATTATTTAGTTTGTTCTAATGATGATTGTTGATCTTGATTTATGTGGTTTTCATCCTACCATGAGTGAGTAGCTTCTTCAAAGCTTCAAGGTTGAGGTAAGCTTTTAGCTAATTTTTGTGAATTACATTTCGGTTGATTTATGAGTGTGAATTTATAAGTTTGATTTTTCTATTTTGATATTAATTTTGCTGGTATTGTGTTTGGCCGACCATTACTAAGCACTAGTTGTTAATTGAAGAACCGATAGGTGAAAATTAATAACGGAA
>JANKYF010000009.1:16613496-16626135 GCA_029829435.1 Erythroxylum hondense
GAGCAAAGAGGTTCGTGTGGGAAGAAGATGGATTAGGAGAACCCAATTGATTTTAGGGTTTCTAAACTAGATCTTAATTTTTCTTACCTAGATGGACTGTGGGTAGGTTAGATTTGAGTTTTATTTGTGTTTATTGCGATTTTGTGATTTTTCTGAAGTTTATAAATTTTATTGGAATGTTGGTTTGAATGGAACCTTAGTTGTTGTAGGAAACCAAGAGAATCCTACTCAAGAGTAAGGGGAAAGGCAAGCTTGACTTGGATTTCACAAGCTAATTAGGTGAGTAAAATATTTATGGTTAGTGTATAATTAGGCAAATTCTTGCCTATGTGTGTATGTTGAAATCGTTTTGTTTGAAATTGACTTGTGTGTAAATGTTGATTTGCTTGAAATTGATTACTTGAAATTGCTAAATTGTGAATGTTTGGAGATGCATGATGCATTGTAATTATGTTATACCTTGAAAAAGGTTATAACATTTTGTATTAAATGAAAAGAAGACAAAGCATAAAAGGGTATGAGCATATGAGAAAATTAATATGTGCATTTTTTTGGGCAAGAGTGGAACCATTCTGTTCATCACATGTACGTTGACAAGAGCCTTCTCTCGGTTGCCCGCTTGTGGCATATAAGTTCTGAAATTGGACTCATTCTGTTCATGGGGTAAACTTCGATTTCTCTATTTTGTTTCTATGAAACCCTCGAGCCATTTGCTATGCATTGCATCTTTAAATTCTTCATGAATAATGCATTTGAGTGTTATGAGCTATGAGTGTTAAACTAAATTGAAGAATGCTCAAATTATTAATTATACGCTTATATATATATATATATGCATATGCTTGAATTTCAATTGCCAATGGCTATAAATATATTAGCCACGGAGTTATGTAGCTCACCCCCATTATTCCCTCCTCAGGTGCAGATCGAGAAGATAAGTCACCCTTGCAAGGCATTTGGGCAAATTCCAAGATAGTAACTTTTGTAATTAAGTTAGTTTAATTACCTTTGGGATAGCTTCATAAGCATGTAAACATCGAGCATCCTGTATATGTTGTACTTTGGGTTAAGCCCTTGTTCAAATTGTTATGATGTAATTAAATGCATATATGAGCTTATGTTGTTTTGGCAAATGAGTTTAGAACTAAGAAGTCCCCAAGTGTATGTGCATATTCCTTTGGGAGTTGTACATTTTATGATCTAAGTCTTTCATAGGTGCAAAAATTATGTGCCGACTTCCAAGGGAAAACTAGACTATTTGAGGCGAACTTAGTTAAAGTTGTCTTCTGGAAAGTTGTAGCTTATTTTTCTAGCTTTCCAACAATATATAGTATAGAAACTTTGGACATCGGAGTCAAAAGTTATGATCTTTATAAGGGGGAGATGTTTAGGAGCATAGATGTATCGTCTGTGATGATGTCACATCATCTATGATGACGTCATATCGTCTTAAGAGTTGCATAATCTTAAGTTGACTTTGCTTCGTCTTAAGTTGACTATGCTTCATCTTAAGAGTTGCATTGTCTTAAGTTGACTTTGATTCGTCTTAAGTTGACTCTACTTCATCTTAAGAGTTGCATCGTCTTAAGTTGACTTTGCTTCCCCTTAAGTTGACTTTTGTTTCATCTATTCTTTGCTTCGTCTGCTTCTTACTTGGTCTATCTTTTGTTTTATCTGTTCTTTGCTCCATCTGCCCTTTTTGCTTCGTATGCTTCTTACTTCATCCGTCTTTTGTTTCATCCGTTCTTTGCTTCGTCTGCTCTTTTCGCTTCGTCTGCTTCTTGCTTCATCTGTCTTTTGTTTCGTCTATTCTTTTCTTCTTCTGTCCTTTTCGCTTCTTCTGCATCTTACTTCGTTTGTCTTTTGTTTCGTCTGTTCCTGTCTTTTGCTTCATCTGCTTCTTGCTTCATCTGTCTTTTGTTTTGCCTACTTTCTGTTTATATGACCAAGACTTCTTCTTCTGTACACTATTCATCTGATACCATCGTCTAGACCATTTTTGACTCTTCAGATAATAGAATTTGTCTTCAAGGTCTCATGAAAGTGGTAGATCTTGAAGTCCTCTTTCGAACTATCTAAAGAACACCCTAATCTGATATCCATAGTGAGAGTTATTCCAAATGTCCTAAAACAGGTTTAGTATAGTTAAGGGCAAACATTATTTTTGTCAAATGTCTCCAAATGTTGGGCTCCGGAAGTGGGGTCCAGCAACAAGTGTCACTTGCCACACCACTTGTTTTAAATTACAAAATTCATTAAGTGAAAGACCCATATTATGGTCTTTCACTTGTCATGACATATGCTTCATTTCTCCATCTTCTTCTTTTTCTTCATCTTCCTCTCCTTAATAATGACACTCTCTTCTCCAAGCACAAAGTTGAACCTTACTTTCTTCCATCACTAGCCACTTAAATACCTTTCTATCTTCTTCTTGTTACTAAAAGACTCAACCTATTACACCTTAAAAGAGTGATGATCGTATATGTTGGAGGAGCTAGGGTTTCATGGTGATTGAAGAAGCTTTGGGTAAATCAAGTAAGTAACTTATTAATCTTCATGGCTTTGATGAATGAAGTATATTTTATGATAGTTAAAGCTTAAATGTTCATAAAATTATGATGGTGCATGCACTACAAGAAAACTGCGGAGCGGCGATGAAAATTTAGCGACGGAATAGAAACCGTTAGAAATTAGCGAAAAAAAGTATATTTCCGTGGCTAATGGTGAGTAATTTAGCGATGGAAAAAATATTCGTCACCAAATATGGAGGGAAAGAGTGGCGGCAAAATTTACGCCGAAATTAGCGACAAAAAATACTTCCGTCGGTAATTAAGATTAGTTACTGACGAAAAAATACGGACTTGTTATATCGGTCGGTAATATTGTCGTGGGAAAGACAAGATTTTGACGACGAAAATAATGGTCATTGGCAATGGCATCGGTAAAAATGTCGTCCTCCTGAAGGTTACTGTTTGTCGCAAAACGACGTCACTTTTGTTTGGGAAAAAAGATACGTCATTTTGTTACAATAGGAGAATGTTTTTTTGGCAACCAAAACGATGTCGCTTTTAACAAAGATGTCATCGTATGGTTAAGACATAAACGACGTCATCTCAGATAATAAAGGATGCTTTAATACTAGCCAAAACGACATCATTTTGTAAACCAAAATGACATCGTATTGGACAACTTAAATTGAAATTACTGAAGTTAACCAAAATGGCATTGTTTGGGATTAAACCAAAACGACGTCGTTTTGGTTAAATGGAGAACATTATTTAACCTTACTAAAATGACATCATTTTGGTTAACTTCAAAAATGTTATTTAAGGTAATCAAAACGATGTCGTTTTGGGTAGCTTGAAGAACATCCTTCATATAACCAAAACTTTGAGGTAATCAAAATGATGTTGTTTTGGGTAGCTTGAAGAACGTCCTTCATATAACCAAAACGAAGTCGTTTTGGTTTAAACCAAAATGACGTCATTTTGGCTAGCTTGAAGAACATTCTTCATATAACCAAAACGACATCGTTTTGGTTTTCTTGAAGAATTTCCTTCATATAACCAAAATGATGTCGTTTTGGTAAGGTTAAATAATGTCCTTTACGTTTTGGTTATATCCAAAACGACATCATTTTGGCTAGCTTGAAGAACGTCCTTCATATAACCAAAACGACGTCGTTTTGGTAAGTTTAAAAACTAGCTCTTCTCCCTCCCTTCCCCGACCTAGCACACACGTTCCCTTTCTTCCTCCTTCGGCTATGGCTCCCGCAACCTAACGTCGACTCGCCTTCGCCCTCCGACCAGCTGTTGTGTCTCTGGCCGACGTTAGGGGGTCATCTTCTCTAGCGGTGTTGGTGAAGATAAGGCCGTCTTCTCTTACGGTTTTGGTGAAGGAAATAACGTCATCCATGGATGACATTTTTTCTTCTTTTTGGACTTTGTTGTTGACAATGGGTTGGCTTAATTGGGCTTCATTGTTATTGTTTTATGGTTTGCTGTGTAAATAATAGAAAAATGTTGTCAATTTGTGTTTAGATAGGGATGATAATTTTGTGCATACCATGTGTTCGATGAAATGTTTGCTAGCATTTGGTATTAAAAAATGGAATATCCTTGTTATTTTTGTTATGAAAAGATTTAGAGTATTGACCTATACCAATTTCACTAATTGATAAACTAATAAAGAAGTTAAAAGTAGTTTAGCCGATGGATAGTTTGGATTTTAATTTCACAGCCTTTACTCCAAGTTTATTTTTCTTTTTTATGGTTTCCCAAAATAATAAGAGTATAACTTTTCCTCAATAAGGAAATATCAAAACTCATTTCTAAGAGCATATGAAAGATTGATGTCTCTTTAGTTTTTGAAGTAATTAGAATAGGACAAACTGAAGAGAGTGGAAATGGAGGGAAGATAAGCACTACTTCTACAACCGAACTACTAAGTATTTGTAACACTAATGCAAATGTTGATGTTCTTTTATTGTGACCTTACTTAACAACTTATTGGATATTTATGATTTATGCTCTTTCTCACTCTAATGTCATCTTTGGTCTTTGATTCTTCTTTAGCAAAAGATAGTGATATATATGGTCTTTAATTATTTAACCAAAACTAAAATCACTTCTTTAAGTTATTATACAATACCTATACCCATTGACATAGAACAAGGATTAATTATATGGTGCTTCATGTTAACAATGTTAATGATATAGTTAACAAAGTTTGTTAGTATTACAAAATTGAATAAGATTTCATATTTAAATTTTAATTTACTTGATTTTATATACAACATGTCGTGTGTACCAAGTTAATTGAGTTCCTTAATAGGGACTAATGTTAGTTTATATTTAAAATAAAATAAAAGTTGTGTATTAATGTGTTTAATGTTTACAAAATAAAGTATGAACTAGTGTTGATAATATCATTCAAGTTGTAAATTACAAATATATTTTCCTTAAAAGAAATAATTCCTATCTTTTTAGAATAATTCACTGTATTGCTTGTCTATACATCTATGAGCAAAATGGCATTATGAAACAAAAAAATTTGCCATATGGTGGATTCTAACTCGTCTTCACTTGCATTCGATTCAAATGTTGGAATTGTGCCTTTAAAGTTAATGTAATGTCTACTAATAATTTCCAAATTTAGTTAAAAGGTAATAAATGACCTTATTTTGTTCTCTTTTAAATTACTTATTCATAAAGCCTTTTGGTTGTGCTATGTGTCTTTTACGTTATTACAGGTGTTTATCTTGGCGCTTTTCCATTTCATCATGCATACCTTGTTTGGAGCTAAAAAGAACTAATCTAGCAAGACATGTTAAGTTGACAATAATTTATTTTGGTTCAAATTGGAAGGGTATAATGACTTTGACTTAGTTTACGGTCTAGGTATTGATCCCATTACTCTCTTTTTGCTCATGTTCTCTTTGATCTAGTGCAAATCAAATATAACCACGTATAGGTTTCAATCAATTCTATGAATATTGACTTTATAGGATGAAGATGAGGAGGCTTTACCTTGGGCTTTAGAAAAGAGCGAAACAATTTGTTCTTCTTTTAAGACATCACTCCAAGAGTTTACCGATTAGGCAAGTAGTGATGCTTTAGGCAAGTTGCATTATACTAAAATGTCATAAAAAACACTAATGTTGACTTTCATAATTGAGCATGATATGAAATTCATCAAACTCTGAAAAGTTATTGGTGCATTTGTCGATCAAAACATAATAGCTAGGAACTTATAATCAACTTCACTAAGTTTGAACTGTTGTTTTGTGAATATCATCCTCCTTATCCTATTGAATCAACCAACTTCACCTATTTCATCGTGTAACTCCTTAATCAATGGTACTAGGAATTTGTCTTCCACTCTCTATTGATTTGATGCTCTACAATCTCCATATAACCTCTAGATGTTTTATTTCTTCCTTACTAAAATCGGGGAAGAAAATAGGCCTACACCATATTGTATTATCCATTATGCTAGCATGTCTGGGATAATAATACATGGCACCATCAAATAATAAAGATATCATTATATGTTACTACAATTTATTTTGTCATTCATGTTGGTATGTTTATTAAGTATACGTAATTGTACTGAAACTATATTACACATTGGCATATTCGTTTGATATTTTTAAGTATGAAAAGTCTTAGTGCATGAAATGATGGACAATGAACTACTTTTGGATCAAATTATTTTTTTAAAGATACATGAATTAGTTATGGATTTCATAATTCAAAGTTTATTAAGGATTATGAAATATTTTGATCTATTTCCTAAGTATAAAGAGTTTGATAATTAGTCTAACTAAAGTGAATGGAGCTCATGGAGTCCAATTTTGGATTATGTAACTTATCAATTGGGTTTGCGAAGAACTTTGTTTTAAACTTTGTAGTAAATTTATAAACTCTTATTAATTTAAGTGTTAATTAATGTTGCGAGCAAATTCTTGAACTTTTATTTATTTCAAAAATAGCCCGACTTTAATGTCCCTATTAATGGACTGAATTGAAAATAGACATGTAGTTTAGAGTCCCAATTTGAGTTGTGATTACTGGTTGATATAGAAGTATATTTTTATTGCAAGGGGACCCTTATTTCAAAAGGGGGATGATCATTTTATAGAAAAAATTATGTCAAATTTTTAATAGGATCCTCGTAAAATGTGACAATTGTTTTTTAATTAAAACAAGAGCTTCTTAGTATTAACTTATGATCTTATTGTGGAGGAGAGTTATAATTATGCAAATTATTGAGGATAACACCTGATGATTGAATTATTTGAGTATAGTTAATGACCTTCATTAATTATAACATTTCATGGCAATTATTTTAATATATCATGATTTCTAAGTTGTGAACGATTTTGTTCTTGGTTGTAGGAACTCATTTGTTGCCAGTATTTGTATAAGTATGTGACTGAGCCTGATGGGCCAGTATTTGTATAAGTATGTGATAGGCACTCGGTTACAACAATAAGAACAAATGTGAGTCTCATGCATATAGCATTATAAGATCAATATCCATTGAATGAATATCTATGAAATATGTCATATGTGTTTATGATCCGGTGAACTCATCAATGTTGGTTCACTCATTGAGTTCGCAAAACTTACCAAAAAGTTGCAAATATTTTTCAGGATCTGAAGAATACCTCGTTAGGCCAACGGGAGTATACAAACAACATTCAAGTGAAGGATAGAGGTCGGGATCAGTTCGCGTCTGCATTGCATTTCTCTATTTTGTATGGAATTGTATATTCCGCAACTTTTTGTATAAATTGGTTTTCCGAAATGACTCAAGCATTTCGTATTTGTGAAAGGGCCCAGATGGCTATTGAAAATGTTGTCGATGGTTTTGTGTTACTTGAAAATGTTTATGAATGAATGCGGGCCCAATTTGAGTATCAACTTCCACATATTGTGTTTGTGGTTCAAAAAAAATATACCAATTTCTGAATGATTGAGTGTTTTAGCACGCCACCCTCGTGGGACACAGACTCGGATATCACCCATCAATGTCAGGTTCGGGTCTTGTGGGAGTGGGGTGCTACATCTTTCATCTCCACCATCATCAACTTTCATAGAGGAATAGGTTAGCTCTTTTAGTGAGAATGAAGTAGAGAGCAAGGTGGAAGAGTAGCATGAAAGATAAGATTTGAAGGGTTAAAACTCAAGAAGAAGAGAGCTACGAAAATGGAGGGAGCCAAGTAAAACAGCAATGGCTTTTAAGGGAGAGAGCATCGTGAAAGCCAACAAAAAAGGGGGAAGGCTTTTAATTAAAAGGGTAGTGCGCTTAAGGCATTGTTTGGCAAGTGAGGTTTATCACTTGCCACATGTCCAATTTCTAAAATGTTTGATTAGTTCTTTCATTTAACTAGTCCCATCAATTTCAATTTCTACTCCAATTGTTCCTCAATTTTCAATGCTCTTGACAATAAATCCTAAAGTCATTTCTCAAAATTTCCATTGCTATGGACAGTAATTTCTACTACCATTTAACAATTGTTTTGCCACTTGGCAATTTTCCTAGCAAAAATACTAAAAAATTTCCAAAAATTCTAAATCAATTTATACACTCTCCAAATCAATTTTCAACATATAAAAATCACATTTCTCAATATACTCACATTCATACAATTATACCCGAAAATTGTCAATGAATGCACGTACAATTATTTTCATGTGTAAAAATCATAATTCATGTGTGTATATATGCTGTCATTATGCATGAGCATGAAATGCATTTTCTAAATCTCTCTCTGATCTCACATGTACCAAATTTTAGGATTTTAACTCTTAGTATAGGAACGTGATGTTACGTGTTATGAGGTCCAATAATTGAAATTTTAGTTTTGCATACGTTTGTCTATGAATGTCATTGTTTCACTCTTTCCATTAAAGAAACATCTAAAAGTTTATGAGATATTTACGCCTTATTCTTTAAAAGTCAACTAGTTCAATCTTATATGGTCTAAATCACTACCCCCAAATTCTTCATTCATTAGTACTACCTTTTTGGAATAGAGAAATCCTAATAAAAAACTATGCTCACTTGGTAGTCTATACTTAAATGAAACTTAGTTGGTATCTAGATTGTTAATTATAGTCTTCTTCATCTTATGTTTAAATAGTACTTATATAAACTTTACGTAGTCAAATTTTCCTATTTAGTATGTTGCTTCCCCTACCCCTCCCCTTTAAGGGGCTTAACCATTGTACAATATTCCTTATTCTAATATAAGCTTAAAGCTTAGTTAATATAATTCTTTCAATCTTAAAAACATAATGCATCCAATCAATATTCAACAAATTGAATATTGAAATTACATAAAATATTACTGTATGAAAAGGAACGGAAATGTTAACAAAGATGGGAGAAGCAAAGTTCAAGGAATTGTTACATAAAAAGCTTGACATACAAATAAATAATCAAACAGTTTTGACAGTGGTTAGTATAACCATTTTACATTGTCTTTTTTATAGACATCACCACACTTATTTCTTATAGGATCACTTAGGTCAAATAAAAATATTGTCACTTAATATAATTGTCTTCCTAGCATTCACAATATCAAGTTCATATTAAAATCAGTTAATCATATTATAAACTTAACCTTTAGCAACCAATTTTAACTAAGAATTATACATAATTGATGATATCAAACTAATGAGTTCTTAAACACAAAACCAAAAAGAAAACTAAAAAACACAAAAAGAAACTCATAACTAAATAAATAATAAATACTTTGTTTTGAACCTTAAAGGATCTCTCTATGTTAATGCTTATGGTTTTTTCAATTAGCATGTTGTTATTAGATCTCTTACCATATCATTATTCAACTTCCCAGTTTATAAACCTAGTAACTTCCTTTAGAGGAGGTGGTGTTATAGAAGAAGCAACAGGTCTCCTTTTTCTCTTAGCCACCATTATTAACGGGGTGGAGCCATACTTCATCACAAAAGAAATAATCTCATTGTAACAATAACTTCACTATAATTCACAATATCCACATCAAAGTTCACCAATCCACTACTTCCATAAGACCTAATTAGTCAACACAAATCCACAATACCAATGTTAACACAAATTCCAAAAATTCTATGTCAATTATCCTCAATAGTGTGTAATAGCCGTTATCAGTACAAGATTTTGAAACTACTTGTCATACATCCATATTAATAAATCACAACCAAACTTGTTAGTCATTGATAGGCTCTGCAAGTATACGAGTTTAGTTGAAGCAATCAAGTCTCGATCCACAAGGACTAGGTCAAAGTACAAAATTTATACCTTCTAAATTTGCTAAGCAATTTAATATGAAAATTCATTTGTAAAGGAAATATCAATACACGATTAATAGAATTTAACCTAATATTCTAGGAATTTATTCTAACAAAGAAATACCATCCATATGAAATAAAATATTAATCTAAGTACATTAACCCACTCTTATCAATTAATTCTTTCGATGTAATTGACGTGTTGATTCTAATTTTTAGACTAGTTGCCTAGACTAAAATGAATCCAACCCAATGAACACAATGGTTAATCTCAAATACTAATAATGAAGAATCCTATTTCTAGATATTCTTTCAATTAAGTGTAATATAGTAATTCAGACATTAAACATCACTTGTCAGCACTTAGTGTAACATCTATCAACATTCAATAAGAAACCCTATATTAGATAGATCAAATCAACATTAGATTGAAATTCTATACTAAAATCAAAACAACATTGAAATTAGAAGTAAAGGCATCAGGTTTAATGCACAAATCCCAAGTTGAAATAAACATCCTAGAATAACAAAATTTAAAGAGTCATGATTGAATTTAACTAAAGAGTAAAATCATAAACGTGAACATCTAAGACAAATAACAAGTAAAAGAGGAGGAGAAAGAACTCCAATTGATTCTTGAATCTTGATTTCTCAATCTTTAAGTATCCCCTTATGATTTCTTTGTTCTTTCTCCTTTTCTTCTTTCACTTTCTCCCCAAACTCGACCTAGAATTTTCTTCCCCCTCCAAAATCCATCAATTACCTTTTTAACCACATGAAAAATCATCAGATCTGTCGTACACGGGCTGTGTGACAATACACGGTCAAATCGTGTTCTTCTCAGGTTAGATGCCTTTTCGCTATTGGAAGACACGGTCAGTGTTAATTTACACGGCCTGAGTATGTACTCCTGTGATCTTCACTGAAATCTCCTTCTTACTGGCAAACTTTACACGGACTGTGTATCTTTACACAGATAGACCGTGTATTCCTCTGGTTATCTTTATTTTCCTCCCAAAACATCTGCAAACACCAAAAACAAAGTAGCAGTACCAATTCACAAAAACTAAAAGCAATTTAACATCATTCAATATAAAAACAATGACAAAATAGAGATAAAATATATCAAGAATATCAACTTATCAAACTCCCCTATGCTAGACTTTTTCTTGTCTCCAAGCAAATCAAACTTAAATGTAAACTAAAGGAGAAAAATAACTCAAATGTCATAAAATTAAGATCACAAGATCAAGCAAAATAATTCGTTGCATCAAACCTTAATCAAATACTCGCTCCAAGTAATAGTTCATCACTCAATATCTTTACCAAGCTTAGCTCAAAGATTCAATAAACCTTAATCACAATAGATATTCATTAGCATCCTCAAATCAATCGGGACTCAAAGGAGTGCAAACAAACATTTCAAAAACAAATTAGGATCATCCCCCATCATCCTCTCCATCTTAAATGAGTGCTTGGTGACAAAATTATTAATCAATATTATTATTCCCCAATAACACACGCCTCAAAGGGGTACCTCATTGGATATTTCCCAGTAGTTTGCATCTCAAAGGAGTAACAAAAGGCCAAATAACACCCTCAAATTTTTCGAGTCATTTAATGGCCCAAAAAGGGACTTAACTCTCCCAATTGCTAGCTACTCCATATGTAAGCCACTTAAGGAGCACGAATGTCATGTCATTCGTGCCGGCTAGAATTGGTATACCAAAAGTGTGTGATTTTGCAGAATTTGTATCGACCCAAAAAGGGGAAATCCCTCCCAATACTAACAACTCCATACATTCAAGAACTTAAGGGAAGATGGCGCCATTCCACCAACCTTAGCTAGTATTAGTCCGTCGCAAATTTTTCCGGGATGATTTTCCTTCATATTTAGCAACGGATATTAGTACCGCTGATAAACAAAAAGATTTTCGTCAATGTTACAGATGGATATTGATTTTCTGTCAGTATTTACCGACAGTTTGGTAATTTTTCGTCTCTAACTCCTGCTTTTCTTATAGTGGTTGTGTTCTTATGAATTCACTATAAAACAAGTATGAGAAAAGACATCTATCCTCAAATAAGAGGATGAATGATAATTCTAAATTTTATTTGTTTGGATTGATATATGGGTATGATCACTTGAACAAGAAAAACTCATCATTTTTAGTAAGAGCTAGATGGTAAGAGAGATTAAGTTTAATAGACATAAAGGTGCTTTGCAATTATCTTAATTACTAAGGTTAGAAGCACCTAATGCAATTACACATACATGAAACTACAAACATATGTATATTATATAGATGACAATATTCATATGGTTGACCATTTAAATGATATCGAATGTAATATTTGTGAGCAAAATGTATAGGTAATTGGTTATAGTAGAAGTTAAGTTTGCAAATATTATAAATTAAAGACTTCGTAAAATTATACATTGTTAAATTGTATTTTATTAAAAATAATTTTTTTATAAAAGATAGCAAGAGTAGGTAATTGGTCCTTATAACTTAAGATAAGATAGTGATAGATGTGTTTCAAAAGGAAGACTAAAATTTGTTTCAAAAAGAAGACTAAAGGAGATTTTCTTTTTTCTCCATTTTAAAGATGATAATTAGGGTTGGCAATAAGTTAAACTAGGCCTAGCCTAGTTATGGCCTATGTTTGGCCCAAATATTTTTATTTTAGCTCGAACTTGGTTAGAAGCCTAAATAGACTTGGATCATGCAGCCCAAGCCGAAGTTTGACTAAAAGAAAATAATAAGTTAATAAAGATAACGTCCAAGTAAAGCATATATTTACAACTCAACACCATTTTCCTCTATTCCAAGTTTGT
>JANKYF010000009.1:16683066-16693729 GCA_029829435.1 Erythroxylum hondense
TTGTCCCGGTTAGGTTCTCCGATCTCTGCGTGGATACCGTTAGAGACGGTCTCCTTTGGCCGTTATGGTTTGAGTTTATTGTATAGACACATGGATCCTGGCTTTCAGGAAGGTCCCAGAACAAAAATTTTTGTTTTTCTGCACCGTAGGCATGTGACGCTCACACCGGGATTTTCCTACACCTAATGCGTAAATCAAAGGAACTTGATAAGGGTTATTATGTGGCATAGGTAAGGCATGAAAAAAAAAGTTTTTAGTTTAAATAAATTGAAGGAAATAATACACACTTATCTACATAATTTTCAACTTAATTTAGTCCAAAACTTAGTTAATTCGAATAGCATCCTTTTCAATCACCTTATCTTTTTCTTTTTTCTTTCTTATTTTTACAAGAACATTAAAGAGGATATTTCTATTTTTTATTATAATTCTCCCTCATTCTGTAAAAAAACAAAAATCAAAAAATGCAACTTGAATCAACTAATTTACTTTCTATGTAAATAGTCAAAATTTTATGCAAATAAGTTTGATACAATTCCTTCAATTTAGGGGCTCAAAATTATTAAAGACATTAATAAAATAAAGGTAAAATTGGTTTGTAACAAGGCTAGTATGCAAAAAAAGAAAGGTTAAGGCTCAAATTGCTTTTCTAGGGATAAAAATTAAGTGAGGCTTGTTTAGGTCAACAATGGTTATCATAAGTGCCCTTATCATCTTTATGCACAAATTCATCAAACATGTAGTCTCAACATGTATTTAAGAGCAAGTTTTAGTCTAAACAAGCTATATTTGATAACATACAACAAAATGAAACGTATGAGAATAATTGTGATGAATTCTCTTAAGCTCAAAGCTCACATAGATATCAAAATGCATTAAGTCTTGCACACTTTTATTCAACAAAACTAATGAGATGCTTAAAGTAATTTAATGAAAAACACTAAGCATACTTATCTTTCTTGTGCATTATAACTTTTAAAAATGTATCATAACTTAAAGATCATTTCTAAACAACAATCAAAAAATTGTGAGGTCATCTGACGAATAATCAATATATGAATCATAGTATTTACGAGTTCAAGTATAAATCACAATGTTCATCATAATATATATTGGTGCTCCTCGACACCTAAATCATACATTGGTCCCAATTTATGCACAAGATGCTCATGTGACATAAAAATAATAAAAAATACAACACAAAGTAGATGACTCTCCTGAATCATGTGCATCCGAAATGAGATATATAATGGCGTCAGTGGACATGGAGGTATCACAACCACGAAGCAGAGCATCCAAATTCTTCTCCAATTTTTAGAAATTTTATGTTCTAAACTCTCTAGCGAAAAATGATGCTCATGTCGAATTATTCGAGCTAAAAGACACATAGATGGTGGAACTTCACGATCCTTATGTTGTGTTAATGATAACCTCTCTTGAGGGGTCATGTGCTATATAATGAAATGTTCTTCTTTATTGCTCAAGTAACCTCATCCTACTTAAATAAGCTATGTCCAACGGTTCCATCTCATAGGTGATATGTATATCAGTTTTAGTCATATCAAACAAAGTGAGATTAATAGCCAGATGAGTAATAAGGGAACTAAGATATAAATTATTGTTAGGAGAGATAAAAGGGCTAAATTACATTGCGAACTAAACACCTAAATTGACGTGTACTTTGTTTACCATATACTAAACAAAGAACAACTTAACTTTAAAGCAAGTACACAATGTGGACTTCCTTCTAAAATAATTAAAAATCAAGAAATGTTGAATTCAAATCGATTCAAGCTTATTAAGATTACTACCCTTAGATTTAGTTGGATGATAAACCAATGAGTTAGAAAATATTGATTTCCACATTCTAAAGGAATCAAAATCACCATAGTCAATAACAAACTCCTTGTATTGAGTCGAATTAGCATATTCCTCATCTATCAACCCTAAGGAAAAATTAAAATCAATGATATTTTATTTAAATTCGACACCCATTAATATGTACCATACCATATTAGGACTACATAAAGTAAACTTATCCAGTTTATCAAATTTTAAGGTAATATAAAACTCCCTAGTTAATTCACTAAATACCAGACAACGAATCATCACAAAATATCTCAACTCATATCAATAAGCAAATCATCAAAATTTTCTTTGATATGCAAATCTTTTAAGGAAAGATAATGTATATACTTACCCGCATTAATATGCCAAGTTTTGCGAGCAGCGTATCATTGTTTTCTTTCTTTAAAGTTTAAAGTGAGAGATCAACACAGGTCTAATTCAGCTAATGGCAAGATGTATATTTTTTTTGCTATATAAACTTGCTTCCTTGGGGTACTTATGGTAGGTCCTATGGTGGATTGGTTTTGTGCAGTTAGTTCACCATAGACTTTCCTTTCATTACTGTCTGATTAGTATCTTTTGAATGTCCTATAATTATGACAATTATAAACAGAAAACTAATTTAAAAAATAATTAAAAAACCTAGTAGTAACTAAAATTAAAATTAAAATTAATTAATAAAAATTAAGTAAAAATAAATAGAAAGTAAATAGGACATTAATATAATACCAGTGGACATTGGTGGTTATTACTATGGACTGCTAGGATAGGAACTAGTGTAATGTGTGGGATTGGAATGCTATGTTGTGCAATGCATTGTTGGGTGCTGTGATATGATGGGGTTGTTACAAGACGTTGCTCGGATAGGAATTGGTCTTATGTGAGGTTGACTAGGGTGGTTGGTGTTAGACACCTAAGTCCAGATTGTGGAGATCGTGCGAGTGTTGGCCAGCCTTGGCTAATGCTTGGCACGTAGGTCGACACGAGGAAGGCGTGTTGACGGGGGAACAAAGTGACTTTGGCACTGGATGTTCCCCCAAAAAAGGGGAAACGAATAAACTCATCTACGGATTCTCTATCCCTTTTAATTGTTTTATGTTCATTCTATTATTAGGGATAATAAGATAATTTACTTGAAAAGTATGTTTTAAATTGTCAAGTATCAAATATTTAGTTACCGAAATCTGATTTTGAGTTATTAAATAGTAAAATGAAGAAAAATTTTCAATTAGAAAGGTTGTTTCTAACCTTGGTAATCAAAGCCCAAAGATCTATGAACTATCCCATATTTGACCAGCCAAGCAGATCATCCTATTTCATCAGATCCGGGATGTGATATGGTTCTGAAGGATGAATTGGATGCTGGAAGTATTAGCAAAGACATCGAGAGTAGGCAAGATTTGATACGCGTGGGCATGCGTAGACGTGTATTGGTGAAAATCTTCGACGAGACATGAGATTTGGATGTGAGGTCGCGCAAAGTTGGCGATCTAAGTCATGCAAGACCCGAGGTGCACAAAGGCATGCAAGTGAGGAAAGGTGCATAAGCACTTGACTTCGACAAGGTAGGTCAAAATTATGTAAAATATGCAAAGTTTTATACTAACTCAGATTGTGACTTATACCTAGTCATGGAGCACAAGACTACGCCATGAGCAAACTTGATCATAGAAGATGGACTTGTCCATGGATGTGCATTGATGGACCTATGTGCGGATAAGCCGTGGTGACTTGAAAAACACATCAACAGTGACAAGACAACTATGGGTGATGTGTCACATGATGACGTGGTGAGATCAACTTGAAGATCATATTGGAGATTCATCAAATCTAAAAGATAAAGATCACGTGGGAGAATCATTTGAAGATGGAGGAGATCTTCAAGGATATGGATGCAATCTTCCAAGTTGGCATGTAATCTTTATTTGATTAGATTTTGATGTAATGTACCCAATTAGAAGATTCCTAAGGGAAAGTGTTCTTATTGGTCGGTGTGATGCAGTGTAATCTTTAGTTGATAGGATCAACTAGGATTGCGGAGATCCTTAAAGTTCTTGAATTTTGCTTTCCAAGCAAGAGGAGCCTATAAATAGCTCATTAGAGTTGAGAGCTAGGAATTCAATCATTGAGTCATTCACTTATTGAGAGAAATCACTCAAAGGAGAGAGCTTTGAGAGTTGAGAGCTTTTGGGAGGGTTCTCATTGTAAGGGCTTCGAGTAGGGAGTTCCTTATAAGTGCTTTGAGAAGGAGTTACTTGTATCTTTTGTTAATATTTTGTTGAGAGTTAATGAAAGATTAGCTTCAGTTATATATCTCTTGTTGCTTTCTTCACTCTATTATACACTTGTGTTATTTTGTGTGTCAGAGAAACATTTTAAACGCTTATGTGTGCATGAGGTATTCAAGGGCTAACAGAATTGTTCAGTGACATTCACGTGAGAAGGCTGAATTTTGCTTAAGCAGATCGAAGAGGGATTTTCATGCAAAGGTGGGTGCAACTAGTGATAAAAGTTTGAGTCCAAAGTAGACCTTTATGATAGTTGGCGTCTGCACCTGGTGCTATGGTGCAATGATCATGGGACACTGGAGCTGGGACGATTGGTGTCTATGGGTTGGGAGTGTCTAGTGGTTCGAAGCATTTGGTGGGACAAGAGGTATAGACGTTGGTTGGTTGTTATTAAATGTTGTGGGGGTACTAATTAATGTATTTTCCTAAAGAGAAACAAATGACAACAAGGTTTTCTTATTAAATTTATTAATTATTTTTAATTTTTAATTTTATTATTTTTTAAAATTATATAATTTTATAACTATTTTTATTTATCATTATTATTTTTAGAAAATTACAAATTTCTTTAAAACCAAACAGATTACTAATATGTATAAGGCGTGGCGTTATCATACCTTATGAATGTTAGTATTTTGGAATTTTCTATTCCAAAAAGCCAAATCGCATAAGGCGTGATCTCACCTTATTAGATTTAGTATTCTAGAATTTTAAGACTTATTTTCCTTTTAAGCTAATAAACTAACTTCTAAAAAATATATAACTAAAATAGAACTAATAAAAACTTATATTTTGGGTCGCCTCCTAAAAAGCAAAATCGTTTGACATTGTTATATTGGATGAGGCTTTTTCTTCGTAAACTTCAATATAATTGCAGTTTTAGTACTTCTTAAGTAATCCTACAAGCCTTTCCTCTTGCCTAGTAGTCAACTTTTTTTACATGATTGCAGGTAAGGACCCTCCTTCACCCAAATAGACATACTTTAGGTAACCATTTAAGGCTTTTAATTCTATCTTCGAAGCCTGTGAATCAGAGGACAACATTTTCTTATGATTTATAGTAATTTTAGTATTGAAAGTTTTCGAATCTATTAGCATCGTTGATAATGATTATATAACTTCACAAGTTTCATTAACTTTTTTGTTCACTTCCAGTTTAGCATTCAACCCCAACTCATCATTAACACTTTCTTCTTTAAAAATATGTTGTATAATTGAATCCACAAAAGCCATATGATAAAAGGATTGAAAATTATTATCATTGCTTCAAAAATATTAGACTTCATTATTTCTCCATCAAACTTAATGCAAAGAATACCCTTATCGACATTAATTTTTGTCTTAGTCATCTTCATAAACAACCTTCTTAATAAAATTGAAGCTAAATGTTTAACACTATCTCTATCCATTTTCAAGATGTAAAAGTACACTAAAAATGCCAAACTATTAACTTGAACTAAAACTTTGTATATAACACCAGTAGGGGCTTGAGGTTGTCTATTGAAATTGTGAGGTTGATATCTTTGTTGCTTTACTTGATTTTCATAGTTGAAGTTAGGATGATCCCTCCATCTTGGATTATAAATAATAGAATAAGGTCACATTTGTGTTGATATTTGACTATGAAATCCCCCTGTTGCTTTAACTTCTTGAAGGGATTCTTGTTGCAATATAGGGCACATATCTGTAGGATGTCCAGAAATTAAACATATCCCACATAGTCATGTCGATTGCAATTGAGCATACCCCACACGGCCACTACTTAGCCTTTCCTCTTAGGGAGAAAGGAAATAGATGCAGTCTAATAGCTTCATCATCTGCTCCATTGATCTTAAATGTATCGTAGATCTCATTAGAGATATGCTCATTGGGGTCTTTTTCTTATAGTGGTCTTTTTTTCATAGTCCATTAAACTAGACTGACTGTTGCACCATCTGGATGATACTTGGCCTAATTTCAAAGTTTTTCACTTAAGCAATCGAGCTCAATATATTGGATTCTACATCATTTAGGTTTGTCTTGGCATAATCGAACATCGTATATGGTTGATCTGTCATGTTGTTAGATTCTTCTGTATTTGGTCCACTATGTTATTATATTATTTTGTATCCTAACCTTTTAAGCCTTCTATCCAACGATCTAGCTCAAGCTCTCGCATATTAGTCCTATGAAGATTCTTTTGCATTGTTCTCTTTATTTTAGGATATGCATCTAGAAAGTTCTCAAATGTACTCCGGGTTATACACTAACCTGAATTCTAAGTTTAAAACTAAAGAAACAAACTAAACAAATTAAATAAATAAAATAGCGTAAAGTAAAAAAAGAACAAAGCAAAGTAAACAAAAGATAAACTAATGACTAGATTAATAAAACTAAGTAATGGCTAGATTAATAAAACTAAGGCTTTCCTAATATCAAAGTCCCAGGCAATGATGCTAAAGACTTGATTGACTATTTTTGAGTGTGTCAATAATTAAATAACTGCAAGTGCACGATGTAGTTGTAGCTAATATAGGTCGATCCTATGAGGACTATAAATACTGGTAATTATTGTTATCCTGTTATCTAGTCTACAGAATTGGTTTTGATTTTTAATCTAAAAGAAAATAAAACTAAAGCAAGTAAAATAAATAAGTAGCAAGATTAAGTCACAGAATTAAGGAAGCACTTAGTAAACTATCAATGTCAGAAAATTGGTATAACAGATTGATCTTTTGTTATGTAATTGTTTTACTTGATTTACTAGATCGTAGAGATTCCTATGATATGCTTATAGCTTACCTTGAATCTAATAGTAACTAATCCTAAGGTTTTTATCCAAATTACTCAGGTTAAAGTTTATAGGATTGCTTTACTGATTTGTGAATCCCTCTATTAGGTTTGACCCTAATCTGGAAGGTTTGAGGTTGCAATCAAATCTTTCTAGTTACTTTAGATATATTCAAACAAGGATTTCTCAATCTCAGTGTTATGAAATCAAGTTATGATCTAATATTCCAAATTTATTAGAACCTAAATAAAACACGTAATCGAATCACAATATATCAATCAAACAAATTGCATTAATAAAAGAATCAAAACATGACAAAGTATCAACATAGGATTCATCTAACCTAGGCACTAAAGGAATTTAGTTGCACATGAATGGAAACAAAATCAAACAATAATAGAAAGAAAAGCAAATAGAAAATAATTGGATCATAATTATAAATCTTCCTGATTATCTGTTATTGAATATTTTTACAAGTAGAGGTTTTATCTTGTATTCTCTTGGATCTTTCGATAAATTCTTTGTGTTCTTCCACTTGTTTAGATCAAAATCTCCCTTTGATTCATCTGTGAGAGTTTCAGAATGCTTTTGTACGTATTCTCCTCTCAATTGCCTCTAAATATGTCTTTTATAGTAGTTTTTAGGGTTTTGAGAGATGTACGAGTTGATGCACGAAAGTGCATCAAACCGTGCTTAACCTAAAATCTCCAAAATTCCAAAATCTGCTAATGTAGGGCATCATAACACTACACAAAATAAACTAGACCTACTACTATAACAATGGTAAGTCTAGGTCGATCCCTCAAAGAGTGTTTTTAAAGTTATTGAAATGAAATTAATCGGTGTTTAAGTTATGGGGGGATTTTGCTTTGGTTTAAAATAAGGAAATAAAATAAAACAAAACTAATGAAAACAAATTAAATAAACATTAAAAATGATGAAAGTAGTGAATTCACTAGGAATCCAGTTCTTTGGTTTAATCTCATCCTACACCTAGTTGAACATACTTTATTGATTTGTTATTATTTTACCTCTCCTAGCAACTATTAATTGGAGGTTAACGAAAAGCTCTATTAACCCAAGTTTTTCCTTAAGTTGTGTTTAATCAAGAGACACTCGTTAATTAAACCTAACTACTGAATAACCTAGGATATGTTCTTTAGATTCAATTGGGTTACCGCATTACAAATTAAGAAAGCCTATTAATTAAAGCAACAACCACATACGCTTGAGTCATTTAACCTAGGTTATATTATTCCTAATGATTACGAACCATTAGTCACTACAAATGAATCTCAAATATAACAAGTACGAATTATATCAAAATTCTAGTTATGGGTTTATACATGAATAATTGAACATTAACAAGAATATGATCATTCATACATAAAACCCAAATCTATACGCATAGGATAACAAAATCAATTCCTAAATAGAGAAAGAAACAATAAATACAAAGAAGAAATGCTTAATTAGGTCGTCGGCATCAATGACACCTTCGAACCGACTTCAGGATGCTAGCTCTCTGTGGGTCTTTAAATGGATGGAGTTTTGCCCTTCTCCTTACCTTCTCTTGAAGCTTCACTATTTTCCTAGCTAAAAACACTAAAACATTATACCCTCATCCGTCACAATACCTTTTGCTTTATATTAAAAACTTGGGCTTAAATGGTGAGGTGTCCACTTTCTTACCACCATGAGATGCGTGCCACACCCATAACACACCTATGCATGGGCATGAGAGTAGTTTCATGACCATGCAAAACATTGCATAGCTATGAGACATGCTTACAGTTGTGCAATTATTTGGTCTGGCCACGAGCTCTTTAAAGCTTCCATTCTTCATTTTCTTTTCATTGTCTTGTCTTCTTCTTGCTTTTAATCTTCTTCTTCTTACTCCATAAAGACTAGTGAGTGTGAATCTTCAGAAAATTGCTCAAATATAGTGCTTTTGACTTACTTTAGCTCTTTCATTTTCAAATTGTGCCTAAAACCATATATGAAATAAAGTGAGTATCTTAAACATTTCTGTCTTATTAATCACTAAGTATTATTGAATAAATATACAATCAGTTAAGCACATATCATCTGCACAGCTTGAGAAAAGTGCACGAGCTGATCCATAGATGTGCAACCCTTCTGTACTTTAAATTTTAATTCTATGCCGTGTTTTCATTCAAATTATTCTCCTTTAAGTTCGTGAAGGCAATTATACCCTGTAAACACTTGAAGCAAATTAAGTACCAAATCTAAAATAAAAGTAAAATTCATAAAAAAAAACATCAAACATGACGTATAAATATGATTAATGATACATCTGTCATTGGGTCTATAAAAAGGTTGGTTAGAGTGTAGTTATCTTCTAGTACTATATCTAGACGATGCATTACTAACTGGAAACAATATATTGATGCTTCAATCTATAAAATTTTAGTGTCTGAGAACTTCTCCATAAAGGATACGAGAAAGCATCCTATATTAGGGAGTAATGATCTATAAAGATAGATTAAAAAAAAGGTTTCTTATATGTTTAATATGGAGATTTCTAATAATGTATTGTTATTCATACATGGTTTCTCTCTCTAAGAATAGGCGTATAAAAATAGAGGCAGAGAGAGATAAAATAGATTATATTTCATATGCTTCAATAATTAGATCAATCATATAAATGATGCTAGTGTGTGGTCATATATCTCTTACAATTCAAGTATAATGAGCATACATAAAGCTAATCTTGATGATCATCTCTACATGACTATAAAGAACATCTTAAAGTACTTAAGAAGAATAAATGATGCTTTTTTGGGTTAGTAAAGGGGTTAAATTAAGAGTTCAATGTTATTAGATATTAGTTTTTAGTCTAATTAGGATGATAAAAATCATAATTAATGTACATTTTCACTCTAAATAATGGTATAATAAACTAGAAAAGTTCTTAACAGCTAACTGTTGTTAAGCCTGTGAGTGGTCTTAAGTACATTATTAGCATTTGAGGCGATAAAGGATGTTATTTGGATTTAAATTGTATAACTAAACTTGGAATGTTTCCTTATATTATTGAGTCAATAGTATTGAGTTATGACAACAATGGCACTATTATACAAGCAAACGAACCAACGTCTCACCAATTGTCTAAGCATATACCTAGAAAGTTTCACTTGATCAAAGAAATATCACACTAGAGTGAGTGTCCTCTAAAAGGAATATAACATATCCATTACTAGGTGGCTATCTCAAAAGGAGAAATGATCAACATATGGATGGATATACAATTAAATATATAGATAACTATTTGTAATGCTAATGGAAGATTGTTAATTTATGCTCTTATAACCAATAAGTTGGTTGCATTTTATAAATTATTTATTTAATTAATAATGTCTGTCTTTATCTTTATATAATATTTAATACTTCATACTAACAATAATATTCTTGAAGTAATAATCATATAATTCAAATTATAATGAGATTAAAATAGTAATTATCACTCTCAGGATGAGATATTGATGAATTATATTTTTATGAAAAAAGTAATTGATCTTATAAATTAAAATATGAAGATAATTAAGCATATGTATAAGTGTTGATTATATAATAAGTTCGCTAAGATGGTATGCTAATATGGATCCTAAATAGAACATTACTTATGTGTTTTTGGATTTTTTTTCATTTAAATGGTTATATAATCCTGAGACGTACATTTAACAAATTATCCTATATAGAAATTATTATGATTTGATGATACTTGTGAGCTATT